>MU134478.1:122098-185228 GCA_015039355.1 Ramaria rubella
TGATCTTATTAAAATTTCCTGGGATCAGAAAATCATTGGAAAACATTCTGTTTTCACACAGTTTTCCCATCCAGATAAATCACTGGCATACTCAACCATTTCTGAAGATTTTCTGTATGGTTTTCTGGGTCAGAAAATTTTGGCATGCCTCCAGTGCATCACACCAAGTTCTATCAGCAATAAAGTCTTTATCCTTTCAACCTTTATTTGGTATTCTGATTATCCCAACTTCAACATCTCCGACATTCCGAAATCCATTCATTCATTGATTATACTTGCTTTTCCATAAAGCTAAATTCTTACTCAATATTTATTTATCATTACCCTATCCCTTCCCCACATTAATTACCCCAACCCCTGAACACCTTACATCTTCCACTCATCTCCAATAAGTCTCAACTTACTATTTGTCACTGATCTCTTCTGAAATAGACCCGACCATTGGATCTCCAATAATCCCATCTGGTCTTCAGTCTGAAATACCAGGGCACTAGAAATCTAAGAGGGTGCAACCCATAAGTTGAAGCCAATGCCCATACAGATCAGCTTCGGATCTCCGACTTCCCAAGTCATCCGATATTCCGCACATTTCCAAATGTCACGACTTTCCAATTTTGGTCAAGGAGAGCTCCAACCCATTTCTGACCTACGTCCAACCCAGTTCTTAACAGTCATGTATTACTGAACAGTTGAGATAAATAGGAGCGTGTGAGTGTGTTTTCCCAGAGATCTTTGCGTAAGAAGATTGGAGACCCGGCTTAAGGAGTGGGTAGATGTTAAGAGCCCAATTTATCCATCCAAGGAGTCATTGCCATTCCACTAAAGGACAACAGCAAGTAGTGGAAGTATCGATGAAGCTGCAGATTGTGGAGAAGAGTTCAAGCTTGCAGTCAGGAACCATTGTAATTGTCAGGGCATGGGGATCTACCTGAAAACCAACAATTTCAAGGCTACTCCCAAAAACTTGCTTGTCCTTAGAATGAGGTAGGCACAGGACATCCCAAAGGCAAAGCAATTGAACCTGTTTGAGTGGATAGTAGGATTCGTAAGGTTCACAGAACACTAGGGTGTCATTCATCTCATATGACCATGTGTCATCCATATAATGTAGTAAGTCAGTGATGTGCTGTTAGAACCCAGATTCATTCCCTGCTTTTCTGCTTTTCTCTGATATATTCCAATCTGTATTTCCAATTTACTCCACCCATTCTACTTATCCCTGTCCCATCTATATTTAGTCATTTCTTATCAAGATCTACATCTTTGGTCTTATGTCCATATTTACTTTTACCCCGATCCCATATTCGCTCCGTTTCGGATTTCTGCATTTCGTATCTTTCTGACTCAGACCGTATCAATTCGTTATATATGACTCCTCTATGTACTTGCTGATGTCCGTACGCTCTGATCTTGACTCCAAATCCCAAACTCCAACATTCTGATAATACCAACACCCAACGAGAAGAAATCTAGTTCATAATAGTATATTCAAACTGAAACTCTTGATCCATTCATTATGCCTTCGACCAGATCCCATACTATCACTGGAAACACAAACCCCAGATCCAACTTTCCAAACAACAAACCAGAAGGCAATCCCAGTGACGACAACAACATTGACAACAACGAGGACGATGATGACGATGAAGAAGATGAAGGGAAGGCTATGCTAAAAGCTCTGAAACGGATAGCCAAGCACATGGGAACTCCAAACAAAAGTTAAGCTGGAAAAACCAAACTCCATGAACCAGACACCTTTGACGGATCAGATTCCCAAAAGTTCCATCCCTTCCTCCTTCAGTGCAAACTCCACTTCCGTGACTGTCCTCAGACCTTTTCCAGCAACAAAGCGAAAGTTAATTACACCATCTCTTTCCTAAAAGGGACAGCTTTAGATTTTTTCAAGCCCGAGCTCTTAGATGACGATGCCTTCCAAGACCCACCCTGGCTCACAAGCTATCAGGACTTCACGATGGTACTCCAAGAAAATTTCGGAGCTTACAACCCCGTCGGCAATGCGGAAACCGAACTCAACAATCTCCGAATGCGCAACAACCAACACATTACGAAGTTCATCGTAGAGTTCAACCACCTTGCCGCTAGAGTCAATTGGGGTGACGCCGCCCTTCGTAGGAGTTTCTATACTAAACTTCCTGATCATATTAAAGATATTCTTGCAACCCAGGAAAAAGCCAACACGCTTCCAGAACTCCGACAACTCGTGAAAACCATCAACAGCCGTTATTGGGAATGACGAGGCAAGGTCAATCGCACCACCATGTCCAACAATAACTACTCCAGTAACAGCAGCAAATCAGACAAGCAAGAATCCCAATCGAACCAGTCACAGAAGAGGATGAACAACAACAATAACAGTTTGGCTTCTGCCTATTCTGCCAAACCTCAGTCCTCCACGTCAAATTTCCACAAAACTCCGGACACTTCCAACATACTCGGAAAAGACGGAAAACTAACCCAGCAGGAGAGACAGCGACACATGGACCGAAACCTTGGTATGTTCTGTGGGAAACCTGGACACATCGCAAAGGATTGTCCATGGTCAACCTCCCTTAATGCTCAATCAAAAGCCCAAGTGGCCTCTGCGATTCCGAGCAAACCTGAGTCCAAGGTTGAACCTGCAGCCGTTATGGATTCAAAATAATAATAAGCAGCCCTGAGACCTCTGCACAGACCCAGAGCTGCGTTGATTCCATCTGTGCATTTTCTGAGGTTCGACTGAACACTTCTGCTCTTTCTAAATCTGATTCTCTTACTATACCATTGACTTCCGACATTATTCTGAATACTAATATCCAAGCTCTTGTGGACTCCAGTTCCACCCATTGTTTTGGAGACTCATTGTTTGCTTCCAAGCTTCCGCTGGAATTCCGCAATATCCCGCAGATTCTGCTAAAGCTTTTCGACAGCACTTCTAACGTCTTAATCATGCAGACTATCAATATGCCAATCCGCTTTCCATCCAGCAAAAATCAGGTTGTTGCTATGTATGTAACACTACTTGATTCTAGCTGCTCCATCGTGCTAGGACACAACTGGCTCACCCACTACAATCCGTTGATTGACTGGGTATTGGGTAGTATATCATTCCGCATTCCTCAGCAGCAAGATTCAATTCTGACATCACTCTCTGCGAAATCCACCTCAGCGGTCTCCAGAAATCTGAAATATGATCATGCAGATGCCCCTCCAACATCCAACAAGACTCACCTATCGACCTAGTCCCTGCTTCTGTGTTCGCTCGCCTTTACAAACTAGATAACAAGGAGATCTTTCAGTTATGCATAATTCCAAAAGGAAGATCCGCTTCCATCATTGACGCTTCCCCGAATCCCGATCCAACAGCCAATCTTGATGGTGTTCAATCGGAATATCACAAGTTTTCCGACATCTTCAGCAAGAAGAAAGCAGAAATCCTCACTGATCATATCTCAAGATTGACCTGATAGAGGGAGAGTCCCCTCTTGGGAACTATTTATTCCCTATCTCCAGTTGAGCTAGAAACACTCTGAAAATTCATTAATGAGGCACTAGCCATAGGATCCATCTGCCCTTCACTTTCTCCACATGGTGCTCTGGTACTATTCTTGAAGAAGAAATTAGGCAGACTCCAACTTTGTATCAATTTCTGTGGTCTCAACAAGATCATGAAAAAAGACCAATATCCGCTCCCCTGACTTTCCGACCTTCTGGAAAGCCCTGGAAAGGCACGGATTTACAGCAAAATCAATCTCTGACATGCTTACCATCTAGTACGCATTAGAGAGGGTGACAAGTGGAAAACCACCTTCAGGACCTGATACCGTTCCTTTGAATGGTGTGTTATGCCCGTCAGTCTCACTAACGCACCAGCCGCTTTTCAGCGATTCATGAATGATATATTCAGCGACATGCTCGATGTTTCGGTCCTCATCTATCTGGATGACATCTTAGTCTATTCCAACAACATAGAAGAACACGGAGAACATGTCCGCAAAGTTCTCCGACGTCTCTGAAAGAACCAACTTTATGCAAGATCCGACAAATGTGATTTCCACAAGACTACAGTAGAATACCTTGGATACATGCTCTCCCCCGAAGGACTTTCAATGGCAGACGACAAGATCAAAGTAATTCAAGAATGGCCCGAACCCCAAAAAGTAAAAGACATCCAATCCTTCCTAGGTTTTGTGAACTTTTACCGACGCTTCATTCATAATTACTCTGACATCGCAATCCTGCTTACCCGACTCACTCAGAAATCCGTAAAATGGAACTTCTCCGATGAGTGTCGGAAATCCTTTGAGACACTTAAGAAAGCCTTCACTACCACTCCGATCCTTATGCACTGGATTCCCGATTGCCAACTCATCATGGAAACCAACGCTTCAGACTACACCCTTGCGGCAATCCTCTCCATCATTTCTCCAGAAGATGGCGAAATTCACCCTGTAGCTTTTCATTCTAGGACTTTCACCACCCTGGAATTAAACTATGACATTCACAACAAGGGATTACTCGCGATTTTTGAAGCTTTCAAGATTTGGCAGCATTACCTCAAAAGCTCCAGTTCCACCATCGATGTTGTAATCAACCACAAAAACCTCGAATATTTTGCCACCACTAAGCTTTTAACCTGACAACAGGTCTGATGGTCGGAATACCTATGCCAATTCAACCTCGTTATCCAATTCCAACCTGGAAAACTCAGAACAAAACCCAACTCCTTAACTAGACGATGGGACGTCTATCCTAAAGAGGGGAGTAGTGACTATGCCAGCGTTAATCCGCATAATTTCCGTCCAGTTTTAACTAACGAACAGCTGTCATCATCCCTCCAAGCCACATCTCTTAATGTCACAATTCTCTGCACAGTTACCATCATGGATTTCAAGAAACTTCACAAAGAAATCTGACAATCCATCTCCTCTGATCCCGCACTTTCCAACTATCCTGCAAATCCTCTGACACCCCAATGGTCAGTCGATCCTCAAGGACTTCTCTGACTCGACAACTGAATCTACATTCCCAATGTTAACGACCTCTGACTCCGTGTTCTACAGTATCTGCACGATCACCAAATCTCTGGACATTTTGGACAAAACAAGACACTCAGCAATATCCAATGTGAATATGCATGGCCGAAACTCTGCGACTTCATGATTTCCTATGTCAAATCCTGTACAACATGCATGCAATCAAAATCCCAATGACACCAGCCTTATGGATTCCCGAAGCACTTACCGATTATGCCAAGACCATGGAACCATATCCTTGGACTTCACCGCTTCCGCTTTCATTGGGTTTTGACAGCATCCTTGTTATCATTGACAGACTCACAAAACAAGCTATATTCATTCTGACAGTCACGGCGATCACTTCTCTGATGCTCACTCAGCTTTTCATCTTCCACGTCTTCTCCAAGCATGGTGTTCCAACTCATGTCACCTCCGATCGAGGTTCAGAATTTGTGTCTTCCTTTTTTCACACACTTGGAAAGGCACTGGACATGAATCTCCACTTCACTTCCGGTTATCACCCTGAAGGTGACGGACAAACCAAACAAACAAATCAGACTCTTGAGCAATATCTTTGCATTTATTGTCACTATCAACAAGACAATTGGGCTGAACTTCTTCCAATCGCAGAATTCGCCTATAACAATGCTCTGAATGTGACAACGGGAGTTTCTCCATTCTTCGCCAACAAAGGTTACAATCCCAACATTTCAATACATCCCAAACACAATCTCATCTCATCCCACACAAAAGATTTTGCAGTCGACTTAGACAAACTCCACCAGGAACTCCGAAAGAGAATCTCCAATGCAATCCCAATACGAGGAACCCACAAACAAGAAACGTTCTCCAGCCCCAGACTCCAAAGTAGGCAACAAAGTCTTCATCAAAGCTGAATTTTTCCGCACAACCCAACCTTCAAAGAAGCTCACCGAAAAATCCCTCAGACCCTTTGAAATCATCACACCCGCAGGTACCAGCAATCGAGCCTCCATTCTCTGTTTACCCAACAGTATGCGTGCTGTTCACCCATCCTTTCATGTCTCTATGCTAGAACCCACAACTCCAAATGAAATTCTGAACCAAATACAGCCTCCACCTCCACCAGTTATTATCGAAGGTGAACTCGAATATGAAATCGACAAAATTCTGGATTCCAAGATAGACAATCGTGAATGTTGCAAGATACAATACTTGGTACGCTTGACAGGCTATCAAGGTACCGATGAAGAAACTTCCTGGATCCCTGCTACGGAATTAGGCAACACTTTGGAAATCGTGGAAGACTTTCATAACAAATATCCCAATAAACCTGGCCCAATTCTGCCTTAACTTTTCCTTTTTCTGATTTTTTCCTATATTTTCTGTGTTCATTTCTCTAAATTACATTTCCATCTGTTCCAAGAAATCCCACTTCACTTTTCCAAGAAATCCCAATTCAATTTTCTGATTCCATTTCCCATATTTCATCCCTTTCCATTTCCTCCATCCCTCACTTCCAATTCCTGCTCCTGGTGCTGAACCATTCTTTGCACCCATCCAGTCAGAATCTGTGTCTCCTTGGAATGTACCCACGTGGAACTTGTGTGACAATCAACAGACTTCCGCAACTCTCATATTTCCTTCAAAAGCAATTCCACTGTTCCTCCCTCACCCACATCCACACCTTTTGCAACTTCTTCTGCAAATCCCAACACCCCCAGCCAATGGCATGTCCTTCCACCCTTTGCGCACTCATCGCACGTCCCGTTCGTTCCCTCCACTATTGGCGAACAAAACATGTCCCAAACCCAACATCCCACACAACAATACTGTTCATGCCCAATCCGATTTATGGCAGATTCTTGCACCCTCTGACGAGAAATGGTTTTATCCACCACATTGCTTTTCCTTTTCCAAGATTTTCCCTCCAATTTCTTTTTGGCCCTTCTCTCATCCTTTTCCGCCTTTTTCTGCTCTGACTTTCTCTGCTCCAATTTCTTTGCTGCTTCTTTTTGCAACTCCAAAATTTTGCAAATCTGCACCTCCAGATTGGGTTCTGACCCCGAATCATCTTCGGAAATAAGGTCTTCGAGCGAGATAATCGGCAGCATCGACATTGAGCTTAGAAGGGAGTAGGGATAAGAAGATCAGAAGTCTGAAAAGTCAAACCCCATCTGTCACTCTTATATATCACATTAGGGGTCTCGCTTAATCACCAAACCAAACTTCCCACACTGATCTTAGGCCTCAAAGGCTTGGCCTTAAAGAGGAGATACTGTTAGAACCTAGATTCATTCCCAGCTTTTCCACTTTTCTCCAATATATTCTGATCCATATTTCCAATTTACTCCACCCATTCTACTTATCCCTGTCCCATCTATATTTAGTCATTTCTTATCAAGATCTACATCTTCGGTCTTATGTCCATATTTACTTTTACCCTGATCCCATATTTGCTCTGTTTTTGTAAAAACTTTATTGTATCACACAAACAGACTGAGCCAATAAATTTATTGGTGTCTGTGATGGTGTGGTTTACAAGTAAAAGAGTTATCCTTATGTAATCTACTTGTGGACAACTGTATAGTTGTCCACTATCTACAGGCACCCCTTGTGGGCGACTTATATAATACAAACCCCATAAGTCACTCTGGTGACTTATATGTTCTAAATAGTAGCATATATGCTACTGTAAGAATCTACATTCTTACACCCTCCCCACAGACCAAACCTCAGGCAGGTTTGGGAACCGTTATGCTGATGGCGGATCAGCATATATAGGTGCAAGTGCAGTCAATGATGACTGCATGGCTACTTCGACGGTGTTGTCATAATACAAGGAGTCGGCTGGGTTGACCTCCATAGTAGTATCATCCGCTGTGGTAGCGGATGCTGGGCGAGTGGCAGAAGGGGCGGATGGTTCTGTCGTCGGCACGTACGTACATGCCTTCGAGCAGGGTGGCCCTCCACCACGTCCATCCACAGACAAATCGTCGTCCAAAGTCCACGGTGCTCCCCAGAACCCTGGGGGGCGAGGGGTCATGGGTATATGAAGGCCGGTGAATGTCTGGCCTTTGCGAGCATCGAGGACCCTCTGCGTGGTCTCATTATAGCAGACCTTGCTCTGCTTACAGAGAAAGTAGGGCTCAATGTTGACGTGAGCCCTACTGGGATCTACCCCCACATGGTTTCCTAGCCATTGGGCTAGTTCCTTGAGAGTCGTACTCTCATGGGGGTGTTTCCACTTGAACACCTTATCAATGCTGGTGGACAGCAGCGCTGATAGATCTTGCCGCCAGTTTGAGCCGGCAAGATCGGCCCACTGGCCATGGACAATGAAAAGCTCCGTTAGCTTTTGAAGAAAGACCAGGCTGTCTTTCTTTGGCTTAATGAGTTTAAGCCATACCCATACATCAACATCCTCTAGTTGGAGGGTGTTGTCGCCGTTCCTGCAAATGGCAGGTGATACTCCCTCCGGGGAGTACTCGATCATGCGCAACGCATCCTTAATATTGGGTGTATCATGCATGATCTTGAACGCTGGCATTTGAGTAGCAAGTCGCTGCTTGCGATCAGCACGCTTAATGATAGCGTGCTGCATGGTGCTGCGTGACAGGGCAAATGTTGTGCACACAAGTGTGAGCTGCTCAACAAATTTTTGGTCGTTGAGCTGGCATTTGTCGAACCACGCAGTGGTTTGACAACCAGTGTGCACTGCAGTGGGGTGTGGTGCCTTGCCCAACAGGCGGGGTAAGAATCCCATCTGCGTTGCAGGCGGGTTGCCTATGGCAGGGGCAATGCGAGCATGCAGCGATGCTGGGTATGGCGCCGCCAGCATTTGCTGTTTGGATGCAGTCCTGCGACCGGATTGGGTGGGTCCTCCCAGTGAGCCTCTAGTGGTGGTCATAGACAGACTCACTGAGTCCGTCATCGAATCTGGCAACGAGGTTAGATCAATTATAGTCGGTGCTGATTGCGCCGACTTCATGGCGGATATTTTATCCACCATTTCGTGATTAATTTGCTGCTCTTTATCAAGGGCAGCGTAGCATGTCGAGCTCAGAGTTGAGCTTGCATACATCCTCCTTATAGGAGGATACTGTGTCCTTAACAAAAGGACGCGCCATCTTGGCAAGCAATGGTGGCCAGGCCACTTTTAATGTGCGTTCGATGTTGCGCATTTGGGGGTCGATGAGCTGCAGTTTTGCGGCTTGCAGCAAATGCTGCGCATACACGTTGCACTCTGGACAGGAGTCGCAGTGGACGATAGTGATGGTGTCCTTGACGCCATGCACAGTCCAGTGTTGCTCCTTTTGGAGCATTGCAAATTGCTCAGAGGCACTAGGTAGTGCCTCTGCTGAGTGGTGTGTTTGGGACACTTCGGTGTCCATGGATAATTGTTCATTTGACACTCACACTGGTGCGAGTGTGGTAGTGGGTGGCAAAAAACCTTGAAGCGGCGATGAAATGGTCGCTTAAAATCAGAGCGAGTGCGCCTGATGTGTCACATGACTAATTTCACGTGACGCCATTGCATCGCGCGAATCGTCGACACAAATCATGTCCATGTCGAGTCCTTTTTATTAAGGACTCCTTGTCATCTTTCTCATGCCTTATGAGGCATGACTAGGAAGCGCTAGCGGCTTCCTAACTCCCCTTAGTTCTTGATAGGCATCTAGCACTTCTAACTCTCTGCATGCAGAGAGTGGTTCCCAGGTGACATCTCCCAATGTCCATCTTACTTGTAACTCCAGCTTGGACTTACTAGTCCAGCGATGAGCCAGGATCTCATCTACAAACCATTCTGGTTCGTCTTCTTTCCCAAAGTCGTACATATAATTTACATCACGACAAGGAAATCATTTGTCGTCATTGGGTATATGCGGTCTAATTAGACTCGCATGAAACTTTGGTAGTATCCTCCAAGCCGTGAGCTCTGGGGGTAACTCAAGTTTCACTGTAGAACTGGAATTTTCCACTTCTATAACTGAGTATGGCCCAATATAATTGGGTACCAATTTCTTTACCCGTCCCTTAGGTAAGGACAGGTTCTTTGTAGATAGATATACTAGCTGTCCAACTTCGTACGTCGTTCCTTGACGGGGTCTGGTATTAGCAGTGTCTGTCTGCTGTACTTGGCTTGCCATGATTGCATCGTGAGCAGCAATCAAGTTCCACAATGCTTGTTGTGCAAACTGCCGCACTCCTCTAAATGTAGTATCCACTGATAGTACCTGCCCGATATGGGGCAAGTATCCGCTGTTAAATTCAAACGGTGCATATCCTGTGGTCGCGCTGACTGAGCTGTTCAGTGCGAACTCTACCATTGGGCATTTCTCAGCCCAATCCTTCTGATCACTCTGCACTACCGTGCGAAGTATTTGCCCTACAGAACGATTTGCTCGTTCTGTCACTTCATCCGTCTGCAGGTGGAATGCTGTGGACATGAGCAGCTTCGTGCCCATTATACGCTGCAATTCCCTCCAGAATATGGAGGTGAATTTGGAGTCGCGATCTGATATTATCGAGTCAGGTACTCCATGCAACCGTACTACCTCTTTGAGGTATAACCACGCGACTTGTCGTGCAGTCACTCTCGTTGTAGTTGGGACTAGATGCACCATGGACGTGAGTCTGTCAATCATGACCAGTAAATAGTCATGACCCTTCGATTCCGGCAATGGACCAACAAAGTCCATTCCAATAGACTGCCACGGTCTATCAGGTATCGGCAGGGTATGCAATAACCCTGCTGGTCGTCTATTGTCCTTCTTTGCAGCCTGACAGGCTGCACAGGATCCACAGAACAACTCTATGTTGGCTGCCATTCCCGACCACCAGTACGATCACCTGATGTACTTGTTGGTTTTGAATTGCCCAAAGTGGCCAACTACTCTATGTGCATGATCGATGATTATCTCGACCATTCTCCTCCCCTTGGAAAAAACTTCCCAGGGAAGACACACTACATCTTTCTTGAACTGGTTCTTTGTCCAAACCAGTCCGTTTCTCACCCCAAATCGAGGGTGAGCCTCAGGAATTGCCAACACTTTCTTGAGTATTGGATCTGTTCCGTAGCCATTGGCTATGGCTCGTTTTAGGTCAAACTCATGTTCTACATGTGAGCGTAGACTCGCTGAGTCTGCACCCGACGTTGTAGCTAGTACATCATCCTCCTCATCACCTTCCACTTGTGTGGGAGGTTCTTCCCCTGCTTGCTTCATCCGCTGCGCGTCTATGACACGCTGCTCTGTCGCATCTTGTAATCATTGCAACCATCATGCTGCGGCCATTCGTATTTCTATGAATCTATCCATTGGGAGAAATTCTCCTTCTGGGTCTAGCCACACATCTGTGTCGACATATTCTTCTGCTGGGTGATGTTCACCCTGCTTGTCATTCTCGTAGTAGCATGACAGACAGTCGGCTACTTTGTTCTCCACCCCTGGTACATGTACCGTGGTATAGTTGAATCTGGAGAGAAATTCCCACCAGCGCACCTGTCTGTCAGACAGATGCTGTTGTGTCCCGAAGTATTTGAGACCTTTGTTATCCGTCACCAGTGTGAACTGGCGACCTAGCAGCTTATCCTCCCACTTCATAAGTGCTTCAAGGATAGCAATCGTCTCGTGCTCATGCGTTTTGTAACACTGTTGCGCAGGACTGAACTTCTTTGATAGAAATCCTGCTGGACAACAAGTCATCCAGTCCGGACCTTGTCCGTAAACTGCCCTGACTCCAGATTTGGAGCCATCGGTTACAACCTAAATGGGTTCTGAGCTAGCATGATTTATAAGCTTCAGAATCAGAGCCTTACATGCTAGCGCTTTGATGGATTCTAAGCACTTATCCATCAAGGGCGTCCATTGAAATGTCCTATTATTGCATGCACTTCCTGATAAGGGAGTTGTATACACCGTCAAATCTGGCATATATGGTGCCAGATACTGCACGAGTCCTAGAAATCGTTGGACTTCATTAAATGTTCAAGGTCTTCTCCAACCTCAAACCTTCTCCATTTTATCCGCATCAGCATGTATGCCCTTGTCATCTATTCTGTGACCAAGGCACTCCATACAATGTGAATACAAATCAATCTTGGATCGATTTCCGCTGAGAAACAAATGTGCCTCACGTAAAATATCAAACACCTGTCAAAGGTGTTTTTCGTGCTCTTCTATAGAGCTTGAATAGATAAATATATCGTCCAAGTATATGTGGACTGATCAACCAATTTGGTTACGAAAAGTCAATGTCATGAGACGTTGAAATGTAGATGGCACATTACAGTTGCCAATCTGCATAACCCGGCTTTTGAATGTACCGAATATAGTCACGAAGGCCGTCTTGTTGACGTCCTCCTCAACTACGCGTATTTGTCGTATGCGTCAGACATGTCAAGCTTGTATCGATACATAGCATGAGCTACATCATGCTGAATCGGATCCTGGTCTGGGAAGGGCGTAATGTCCTTCACCGTGTTGTCATTGCATAGGCATAAGTCTATCGCTGTTCTGAGCTTTCCGTTTTTCTTCGGAATGCATAGCGCTGGCACTGCAGAACGTACTGACACTGCTACCCACCAACCAGTGGTGGTATACCAGTTGACTTTGTCAATCAGTTCGTTTCGAAGTGCTTCCGGGCACTTTGGTAGTCAATAATGATGTTTGGTTTCATCCACGAACTTAATTTCGTGGTTAATCTCCCTCCACGGAGGAAGTTCTAAGCACACCTCCAAAGAGGTCTGCATACTCTAGCTCCCATCTTTCCCTGAGTTTGGGAAAGTCCTCAGCCGTCAATAACAGTTGCTTGGAGCCAGTACCTCCTTCAGCAATCTCATCAGTACATTGGTCGATTGGACCAACGTCAATGTTTTTCTGGTTTTCCTTCTGTTTTCCTTTGTCTCTCCTCCCATCTGGTGAGCTCGTTGGTGGCTCCACATATAATGAAGAGCCACTTGCAAGTCACGGTTTTGCTAGGTTGGGCTTAAGACTTGCGATTCGAGTCTTATGTTCAGCTGGGTTTTTAATGTCCAGCTGTTCTTCCCAGGCATTTGCATGGTTCAGAATTACTTCCTTTCCCATGTGGATGCATCCCTCACCTCTAAAGTTGAGGGATATCCCTAATTTACATAGGAATGGTGTTCCTAGTATTGCATCATAATAATCTACGTTTGCTATGTCGAAGTATTCCTTGATATTACGCTCACCAAAATGAATGTTGGTGTGCATTCCATAGTTGATAGTCGACTTACTGCCGACACACGCTAACTGTAGACCAATTGGACGTTCGAGTTCGAACGTCTTAATGCCTACAGCTTGTATAAAATCTGGAGAAAGCATAACTCCCTCGCACCTGCTGTCTAATAGACAGTGGGCTCTGACTCCACCAATCTCCCAATACCCGGAGATTGTTTGGTTGTCTATACATGCCTGTTTGGGGTGTGTCTTATCACACGGTCTGAACCAATGATCATAGACGGGCTCAATGGTCCTGTCTATGACTCCCGCATGTGTACGGAAGTCATTATTTTGGCTTAAACCATCACTGATTGTGATAGTTGGTGTCTGTGCCACATATATGTGCCACCTTTCTTCATACGATCCTTCTAGCGGCGACAAGCATGATGCTCGACAGCACCTACTACACTACAAAAGACACTCACTGCACACGCGCCTATCATCATCAGCTTTCGCCAGACCATCATCTGCTGTGCTACCTCCAGTCTGCCAGACACATCATCTCCACACTAATTCTAATTTTTCATCAATTCTATTTTCGATATGCCATCCAGCATTGCCGCCACCACATCCCATGATTTGTTTCAGATGACCGCCAAGCCAGACATATGCGTTGGGCCACGCATTGAACTTCCTAGTCGACGTTCTCCCCTTGATGTTCATTTGTCCAGTCCTCCTCCACAAGTCACACATCGTTGGTACTATCCTCTATATGTTGAATCTCCTGAAGGTCCATTCTGAGTATTCCCCTCATATCCTCCTTATTGCATTCACAATTGCATATGGGTATTCAATCAAACCTTCCATGCTCCCTTCTACGTCATCATTTTTGACCCAAACTTCAAACCAGTGAATGGTTGGCATCGTATCGTCCTCAGGAATAACTGGTACATCAAAGAGCACGGACCAGGAACAGAGATTTGCTACGGTTATGTGCCTAAGGACTTCATCAAGCAAGACTCGTCTTCATTCCCTCTCTGGAGGAAATTCGTATCCAAGTGTCGTGATTGGTTCACATGTTTCTGAGTCGTCATCAAGTCACATGACTCACTTACTCATCTTCGGAGATATTTGACAAGCAACTGGAATCCTATTGGACAGCTATGACTCATTTTCATCACCTGACTCACTTGCTTCTTGGCTGTACTTCTATTTCCAATTGTTCCACATGGTCTATTGTCTGTGACTCACTTCTATTCTATTTTGGCTTCTATTTCCAATTCTCTGCTACATTTCTATTCATTTCTTCAACCACCTGACTCATTTTTCCATTTCCTTACAAACCACCTTCCTATTTTGGTTTTCTGCCTCTCGCCGTTAGTCATTTCTCCTGTCTGCTGTCAACGACATCATTGTATGGCATACTCGCATCGTTTGTTGTTCTGCTCATGTATATAAGGCCTGTTTCGCCTTAGTGTACCCCAATTCACCTCTTTCAGTTGGATTCACTCGTCTAAGTCTCAAGTCTAAGTCTTCTAAGTCTACTACTACTACTACGTCTACATCAAGGCCAGCTTTGTCAATCACGTGACATTTGCTGTTGTATCTCGTCTATGCTTACGTCAGCGTATTACGTCATCATTATCATCACTGCTATGTCTCCGTCTTCATCTTCATTCTACTTTTGTTGCTGCTGATAGCAAAGCCCACTGAGCAGAACACCAGTGTTAGTAGCCGTGCAACGACAACACCGCTACCCACTGTCTTTTGGATTCATTTCCGAAAGTAAACTGACAGCGGACGTACTCCGTCTGCTCAGTACGAGCTTTGCGTTCTCGTATCATCGTCATTATCCTATTGATAGGGCATAATTTCTGACTGGTAATCAGCGACTAGTTTGCTGATTTCACTCTCATGGTCGTCTTGGATGTCCATTTGCTCGTCTAGTTTGCCACTTGGTGGCTCCTCCTCCCTTTCTTGAGCACTCCCTGAGTGTTCAACCACTTCTTCCAACCGTGCACCTGCTATGCGCAGTTTGTTCTTCCATTGCAGGCAATTCGGCTTGATATGCCCGACCTGTCCACACTCGTAGCACGTTATCTCTGTGCTACGTCCCTGACCCCCTGAACCTCCAGAAGGTTTTTGCAAAGGATGTGAAGCGACTATAGCTCCAGCTCTTTGCGTAGCCTGTACCCCTGCTTGGGGTATACTCAGCCTCGTTTCAGCTTGAGGTCGAGCATTAGGCGGACAATATATCATCTGCTTCCCAGTAGCACGGCTTCCTGTGTTGGGAGCTCGGGATGAGCTCAGCCCAGCCTGATTTTGACTACTTGTCGATGTTGGCTTTGCCTGTGGCGCATGCGCGCTGCTAGGTTCCATTCTTCACAACCCGATGTCATATTGAGACGCATCCTCTACCACCTTTGCAGCTTCATATAATTCAGTTATTGCACTGAATTCTGTCGTATAGCCTAATTTCAAGACTTCATGACACAGTGCTTCTCTAAGCGCTGCTACGAACCGTTTGCGGATCGTATACTCATCCGGTGGATGTATCATCCGCGCAGCGTACTTTGTAATATCGTTCAGTAATTCCTGAATGGTTCTGGTCCCTTGCACAATTGTATTGAACTTATTCAACACATGCCTGTGCATGAGTGCGTGAAGGAATCGCTGTTGCAACCCAGTGATTGCACTTTCCAGGGTCCAGTCAATCACGACTCGATCATGACACTCGATATTTCGAGCGTACCACTCCAATGCTTCGCCCTTGAGGCATGTGCCTAAATAATTTAATTGGAGTTCGGTGCTGGACGGTCCCAATAGACTATTCATGCCTAACCATCTCAGGATCCCTGAGACAAAGCTCTTGAATTCTTCAAGATCCGCTTTCCCAGCATATTCTGCTGGGTGAGGGAGTTTTACTCCAGCTTTGGCAAGCACAGACTTGTCTGGCTCACTGTCCTTGTGTTTCTCAAGGGCAGCTCACACCATCTTTGCGACTCCATCTACATATGCAGATGGGTTTCCTCCTGCCTCCTGAATCCTTCGTTCAGGATCCATGACTGCCAGTGATACCGCACACAGTATCGCTTGTATTTGCCTGTGCGGCTGGGGGACGTGAGTATTTACATCCTGCTGCACTGGTGGATTGACGATGTCTTCATCGATCTGATACAATGGTTGATGTTTGTCAGCCATTAGAAACACATCCCTCAGTCTATAGCTGCTACTGAGGACGGATCAAGCTACTCTCGTGGACTCAATCAGTTTATCAAAGGCCTCGCCTTCGATCCCCACAGTATATGCTTCTTCAACTAATTTATCCGTGTGTTTAGCATGGATCTCTAGCACACGGTGCTTCCATCGCGCTGCTTTTTGTTCGATCCTATCCCAGTAATCAAACTCACATTCAAGACTAACATGAATGCTAGTCGTGGTACTGACGCTATCGGTGTCATACTTTATCATCTCCCACAGTGACTGTTTGGTCACTGCTTTGAGCACTTCTTGCTCATTATAAGTTTTTTTTTGATCTGCGAATTCCTTCACGGATATTTTCTCTATCGCGCACCTCTAGCTCACGATCTGTCTCTTCCTCAGTACGACACTGTCTTGCTCTATTGTGACACTAGGTTTTCGAGGACCAATCCTAGTGCTCAGCCCAGACGGAGGTGGCATCCTCTGTCTGTCTCGCTTCCTGCGAGCCTTTTCTGCCTCACGGTCTACTTCACAATCCCTATTGGGATTGTTGCCACACTCGGGGGCCTTTCCTCGCAAAGGTCCCTGTACTTCCTCCTCCAAGGACTGTATTAACAGTTCCATACCATCTCCTAATGCTTGGAGTTGGTTCACGGCTTCATCCGCTGCATGAGCTGCCTCAGCCGCTCATTGGCTCACTTCCCACGTAGTGCCTATGTTTTTACGGCTCTCTTTGAGGGCCATAATCTGGGCAATATGTCTGGTTGTACGGTCGTATCGCCAGGTTTCTTCATCCCGGCGTGCCAACCCCTGCTCTATCGTCCCTGTTTGGGATGGTGAACTTCGCAATCTGTGATGTTCTTGGACATGCAGGAGCTGTGACATTCGCAACCCCGGTGAATTGTCTGTGTCGCTCATCGGCAGCTCTCTCGACTCATCGAGAGATGATCGTAACTTCAACCTAGTCGAAGTTTTCTTCTTTCTCTTAACGGACGATCTCTCGTCCGTTTCTGATTCCTCTGGTGCGGATCTTCTTGGATCCGCCGATAGTCGCTTTCAACTCCTAGAGTCGGAAACTACGGGTGTCATAGTATTACGAGGACTAGTTACCCTCGTCGGCATTCCTGTTCACCTGTCCATGTCATGGGCAGACTCAGTTCTCCTGTCTGGTCCCTTGGTTGTGGCTCCAGATGTATCTGGTTCCTCTCTGGATCTAGACGTTTGGCTTCGATTCCTTATCGACACCATAGATCTATGATCTATCAGCCACACTGTGGCATTCTTCTATTGAATTTAGAAGAATAAACAGTAAACAGACATAAACGTCTGTTTACTGTTTCCAAAGATTCTGGCGAGTGTTAAACTTGTCAGTTTCTGGGTAACAAAAGATCAGTTGATCTTTTCTTTATCACAGTGCTGCCACTAGTATTGGCAGTCAAAAAAGTGTAAAAACTTTATTGTATCACACAAACAGACTGAGCCAATAAATTTATTGGTGTCTGCGACGGTGTGGTTTACAAGTAAAAGAGTTATCCTTATGTAATCTACTTGTGGACAACTGTATAGTTGTCCACTATCTACAGGCACCCCTTGTGGGCGACTTATATAATACAAACCCCATAAGTCACTCTGGTGACTTATATGTCCTAAATAGTAGCATATATGCTACTGTAAGAATCTACATTCTCACAGTTTTGGATTTCCACATTTCGTATCTTTCCGACTCGGACCGTATCGATTCATTATATACAACTCCTCCATGTACTTCATTATACAGTTTGAATATTGACCTACCTTGACTCGATATCTTCTCACTTCTGTCTCTAAGTCTTATCGGACTTTCCGTTCTCTGACTCCTCCAACCTTCTCTGACTCCTCCGACTTCTCCGATATCCTGACCCTCCAAAATACCAGGACATGAAGGATCTAAGAGGGCGCAACCTATAAGTTGAAGCTGACGTCCATAGGCTCCAATCCCGACTCCAAATCCCAAACTCCAACATTCTGATAATACCAACACCCGACAAGAAGAAATCTAGTTCATAACATGTGCATGACATGAATCGCAATCCAAACGACAAGGCCAAAGAAAGTGCACCAGATGTACGATGATGTTTGACTGCCAAAAACCAGGCACCTGTCAACGTGTCTCTGGCCATCAATTGTAACTATCTGTTTAATTTGCCAGTAAGGGCTAGTGGGCATTCGACGATAGGCAGCAGAAATGTCAGACTTCCAAAGCCATGCAAGTGGGTGGCCGTGTTCTCAAAGAACATTTTGTAATATTGCACCGAAATCCTGAAGATTATTGAGATGTATGCGTGCATCAGATTTCTAAATCCAGGAGTTTAACGCAAACGGCCCTGCACTGTGGTCGTTAATGAGGTGTAACTTGTCACTATGCAGTTTAGGGACAGCGTGGATGGGAGGGCTATACATTCCTGGAAGGGGGTCAGTTCCAAATGAAGCAGAGAATCTCTCCTCAGTGATTTCAATGTCCCTCTGTGTACAGATGGATTCTGCAGCAGAATCATCAAGCTCTCGACAAATGGAGTCATTTGTGACAGGATGGTCAGGATTGATTGAGGCATATGGCCAGAACCCTTCACGGAGACCTCTACACACTGAGTTCACGAGAGGTTGGTTTGGGTGAGAACTGAGGAGAGCCTCAAACTTGTCAATATTTATCGGAGTCACAATATAGAAAAGATGTGGTTGCAAATTCAGTGTTTGGTTGATGAGAACTGAGGAATGTTCTGTAGCAGGCACAGGTGGAAGAGGCTCTGCTGTTTCTGTACTGGTTGCAGATGGTGTGAGACTTGCAGTGTTTTGAGACCAAATGAAACCCCTCGACCACTTTGGATGTGTCCAACACTCATCCTTGCTTTGATTTCTCACCACTCCGCTGTTTCTGCTTCTCACCAGTCTTGCTCTCGATGTCCTCCACCACAAGCAAGGCAGTTATGTCAGTACCTACACGTTCCCACGTCACACTGTCCAAAGTTCCACCTATGACAGATCAGGACTGATGAATCAAGCCCCCTTCGTTGCTTCTTGAAATTGGAACCTCGTGAGATTGCAAAGGCTGCTGGTACAAGGATCTGTTGTGTGACGAGGTTGTTGAATTTATCGAAGGATGTGAGGAGATAGATGTTCAACCTTGCGACTCTGAGTCTGATCACACAATCAAGATTGATGACTCTCACGTGTAGCGTGGTATCTTGAAGGGTGGCAAACTGCCCGACAATGAACCATTGATATTCCTTGAGTTCTCTGGCTCAGTGAGGATACGTGAATAAGACTGTGTCTTTGAGAGATGAGAAAGTAATGATCCATTCCCTGTGCGTTCTGATGATTTTTGTAACTGATGATCCTGACCCACCCATATTGAGAACGATCTCAACATCACCGACCTTTTCAGTGTGTTTGTATTCTGGATTGAGCAAATACACTCTGGTGTATATCTTGTCAAGGTCAACGAACTGATTGAGTAAGATGTCAATCCATAAACTGTCCGGGAACTTGGGACATCCTCTCTGACTGACCAATTCTGCTTTAGCACCCTTGGAATAGAGAAGGTAGTTTTGTTTGAGCTTAAGTGTACATTTGAGAACGGGATCACTTGGTTCTTCAACAGGGATTGGTGTGATGTAGGTATGCTTCCATCCATATAAAGACTTGTTGCTTTGTCTCTTCTGGGTTGGCATCATCTTCAGCGAAATCGACATTAGGTCTTTTCCACAATCCTGCATCATTGCTGCTGTGCTCTCCAACCCCTGGTCTGATCTTGTCCCCCGCATTGACGCCGTGATCTGTACTGGCATTAAGGGTTGACTGAGATCTTCCAAACTCAACTTGTTTTCCACGTTGTTTGCCAGTAGCTCTCACATGTTCGGTCTCATGTATTTGGTCAAGGTATCTGACAAGGGCTGTCTCACACTCTGGCCCTTGTAGTATGCCTGTGAGTCTGAGAACCGCTCTCGATCTGTCGATTGTCCCATTCCTGTGCTCATTGACGATCTCCAGACAAGATTTCACGACTTCTTGTTCCGCCGATGTCTGGGGTGCATCTCTAGTTGGTTCATCATTGGCACTTAGCATAGAACTGAATTTGATGGGAGGTATGACGATATCCTAAAGGAAAAAATGCTGCGAGCAAGTTAGTCAAAGAGCAGTGGCTCATGCTAAATGAAAATGGACCTGTGAGGTCTGGGAAGTGAAAGAGTGGTGTAACGGCTAGGACATGAAAAATGAGACTAAAAGCGGCTGAGGATTCCACCCAGGCAACAGTGGCTGTGGTTCCTGAGACACCACACCATTACCCAGGACTCAGACCACCAAAATCTGTGAGATCAGTCAGTGTCGACCCAAAGGTCCAAAAAAGCGAGTGTAACATACTAGCAAGTATGGGAGTAAGAATGAGCAAAGTGGCAGCAAGCAACAGGACAGGTAGTGCCTGTAACGTTAGCTAAGACAAGGGAGATTCACTGCGTGTAAGTTTGTGCCTCACCTAAACACAGATGAAACTTTAAATTCTCCAAAGGTTCTCCCACTTTAGCTCAGAGAACCTTTGAAGAATTTAAAGTTTCAGCCAGCTTTTCAGCCCTTTTTGGAAACAAATTGTTTTTCATCAATTCTCCCAAAATTCCCTCAATTCACAGATTTGGCCCTAATCCCTGCCTCCTTCTCCTTCTCCTCCGCCTCCCCCATCCCACCCCCTCACAACCCTCACAACAGACCTCACATATCCTTCCTCCCTAACGGGCTTTTCATTGCGCACCCCCAATCAGGGTGGCACTGGGCTGGTTCATGGAGGTGTCGCGGTGGAGGTGGCCGGGGACGTGATTTTGTTCTGATGCTGTGACTGGACTATCCGTCGTGTGCTGTTATTTTGTCGTTGGTAGCTAGCAAGTTCGATGTATTACTACCTAGGTTTTTCAAAACAGTCTGACAAGCAATCCGTAAACAATCCATTATCCTGACACCGATGCGCTGCACAAGTTCCACTAACGATTTGTAAGAAAACGGGGTGGCACGAAGGCCGGGTACAAATACGTGGGGAGGCTAAATACATCACTACAAACTTTTATACTAAATTTACACTAACGTGACGTGTGACGACGTCGCTCGTATTCCAACAACAGCTGTGGGAGCTTCGGGTGTTGCACCTGTGACGCAGCGCGCAAAACATAAAAGCAAGAAGCGCTATCTCATAAGAACGAGTGAATCCAACTGCGGCAAGCTAGCCTCATGGTTACTAAAACCATTCCCATCGTCAGAGATGTGAAAGATGGAAAATGGGCGAAACATCGAGAGGCTCCTCCACTGCGAGATCTACTCCCTGTTATGACTCGGTTTCACACTCTTATGTGCGGCTTCGGCGTCCGGGAGCCTTCTGAATCCGGCTTCGGCGTCTGGGAGTCTTCCAGATCCGAGTTCGGGGAGCCATTCTGAGAGTTCAGTAATCCCTCAGGGTATAAATAAGCCTTTATGGGTACAGGCTGGTGGACCTCGAGCTGCATGTGAACATGCCGTCCACCGAACTCGTCCGAATGCTTTTCATCAGTTTTGATAGGCAGTTCAGTTTCAGTACCCTCCGGTGTCAACGTGTCAGGTCCCTCCGATGTCGACGTGTCAGGGCTCTTCGGTATTGGCGTGTCAACCCTCTTCGGTTTCCTCTTCGGTTTCGGCGTATCAGGGCTCTTCGGTTTCGGCGTTGTATCGCCAGTCTTGCCATGGGTGAACAAGAGTGACTCGACATTATTGTCAGCACGCTTTTGGAGCTACATAACGGCCGTCAGGTAGCAAGTACACCACACCATAAAGACCTACCAGGTCATTCAGTACATCATTAGAATCGCCGCAGCGCAATATTGGTGCGGAAAGAGCGACTTGAGTCGCAGCGAGAACGACCAAACCTACGTGGAGGAATCGCATCCGATACAAAAGAAAATGTAATAAACAAATATAGGCTAGCGACATGGGTCAGGAGGTATCGTGACAAGGAAAAAAATATACGCACTGCACAGCACTTCAAGTGAGAGTGAGGGTAAAAAAACAAATAGATTGTCAGTGATACATGGGTCTATAGACCGATGTGGAACGAACAGCCAAGAGGAGACGTTACTGCGGAGTTTCAAATGACTCAAGTCCTGGATAAATTGATATTATGATATTATGGGGTCTCTCAGTCTTGACGGCGCTGCATCTTCTCTCGACACAGGCAGTAGCTCGCCCAAAGTCACCTCATCCGTGCGAGATAAGTTTAGTGCACCGAACTTTGGCTCTCGCTATCTGACGGTATTCCTGTGCTTTATTCTGTCCTAATTGAACTTATTGCGTGTCCTTAGGAAGACCAGGATGTTTTTTCTCAAAATGCTTGGGACCATGTACCTCCTCCAACTGATCAAGAGGCCAAAGTAGCCGAGGCACTCGCCCGTCAGCATAATACGCCTGTTCCAGAATCAGAGAAGTCAAAGTATAACAGCACGCCCGCACGCCATTGGGATATTTTCTACAAGAACAATGAGAACAACTTTTTTCGGGATAGGAAATGGCTTCATCTGGAGTTTCCTGAACTCGTTGCGGCAACACAACCAGGGGTAGGTTACATACATGATCCTTGCGATATAATTTAAACAAGCCAACCCAGGCAGGTTGCAGCACAGTTCTAGAAATTGGATGCGGTAAGTGCTGCCTCACCTTTTAATGTTACTGCGACCGTTGAGTGCTCATATTTCCGTTTCAGGCGCGGGGAACGCAGTCTTTCCCCTGCTCAGCTCGAACCAAAACCCCGATCTTTCAATCATCGCATGTGACTACTCTCCTAGGGCCGTCGAACTCGTAAAAGTAAAGGATATGCTTTGAGACCACCCTACCGAACTCACGCGATGAGCCCTGGCTTGTTCCTAGTCTCACGCGCTGTACGCCTCGCCGCCAGCAGGCCATATTGAGGCCTCCTTATGGGATCTATCTTCTACTTCATTACCTGAAGGTGTCCCTCCGGGTAGTGTAGACATCGTCGTGATGATCTTCGTTTTGAGCGCCTTGCATCCTAATGAGTGGCACCAAGCCATTGCGAATGTACACACAGTAAGCAAATGCTTACCAGCCGAAAGATGTGGAGGTTGACAAAAGGGTTAGTTGCTTAAACCTGGCGGTAGGGTTGTGCTTCGAGACTATGGTCGTTATGACCTGGCGCAACTCAGGTTCAAAGAAGGCCGACTCTTGAGCGACAACTTTTACATCAGAGGGGACAAGACGCGTGTATATTTTTTCACACTGGGTGAGCATCTACTTACTATGACCTCCCACTTCGCGACTCACTGAAAACTGTCAGATGAACTAGCGACCATTTTCACAGGCTCGCCTGTACCAAGCACGACGCAAACTAACTCGACGACAGTTGTTGAAACAGATGCTGACGTCGCGGGAGACGTGACCCCGAGCACGGACATGATTCGATCAAGAACGAGTTCTCCATTCTCTCCTAGTGAACCAATCCACACACCGAACGTTCATGAGTCTAACCCATCAACCTCCGGGATCAACGTTTCATCTATTCAGCCCTCCCCTAGAACATCGCACTCGCCACCCACCCTGTCCTTCAATGACGCCGACGGAGCCTCTCCAGAACTAGCTCTTCGGCATCCGCTTTTCTCGATTGAACAACTAGGTGTGGACAATCGCCTCATCGTAAATCGAAAACGGCAGCTCAAGATGCACCGAGTATGGATGCAAGGCAAATTTGTCAAACTTCCAGGGACGTGAGTGAAAATCAGTACAGTCTGGGTTCTGGTATTGTTGCCGCGCACATGCGGTCATTGTAGGGTCCATGACTTGTTTATAGCAGAGGTGCAGGTGTAGGTAGAGCAGGGGTTATGCGTGGACTAAAATACAATGAACATCGTGCACATGAGGAGTAAATCAGGAGATGCAAGAAGTGCGAAAATGTATAGCTTAGTCTAACGAAGATTAGCAGTGAGCGGATACGTAGAAACCAGAAGAGAAGAACAAAAAAACGAAAACTCATGCATGGTGTTTTCTACCCCACCATAGGATGCCCTCGTAAATGGAGAACATGACGGCGGCATTAGGTACAACACGGAGTAAATGTGCCGAGAGACCACCATATAATCGTTTTGCGCCTTCTTCAGCAATGACAGTCCGCAATGTCTGGTAGAGGCCAGTGTATTTCTTTACACCATTCACAGAGGGTTGTCGTAAGCGGGTGCGAATAACCTAGACGCAACTCAGAAAACACAGGGCGAACAGTAAAGGCCACTCACCTCATGAGGATAAGTAATCAAACTCGCCACACACTTCGCCAACCCCGCACTTCCCAACATCCCCATCCACTCCACCATACCACCATTACCCTCCGTATTCCGCGTCAGCTTTTTCAACCGCTCATACAACGTCCACTGAATCGTCCCCTCCGTAACACCTAAGTAACTCGCGCTCAGGCCCTTATACAACCCCCTTACCCCGTCCACGCGCACCACGTCCCTAATGCATTCCCAGCTACTGGCATACGGCCGCGCTTGCGACGCGCTGAGCTGCAGCCGCGTTTTTATGACCCAGATGGGGTTCGTTGCCGTGCCCGTGACAAGTCCTGCGAACGCGGCGGACGAGAGGTGCACCCAGGAGTTCTCGACGCCGCCGTTGAAGCGGTTCGCTATCACAACCTTGCCGTTCCCGTACGTGAAGAAATTGATGGAACGCGCGGGAATGACGCCAACGAGGGTGGGTCCTAGGCCCTTGAAAAGCGCTGGCACTCCCTCGTAGAGATATATATTCCTGTAGACACAAGGATGGTATATCAGCAATGTACCCTACCCCGCACCCTCCACTTGCGCTCATATGCAGCACCCAAAGCAAAAGCAAAACCCACCTCAGAATATGTCCCGTCTCCACAAAATGGTATAAAAGTCCTCCAGAGCGCTGCGCCACAATTTCCCCCGTCCCCTTCGCATGTATCGTTACAGGTCCATCCCGGAACATCGATGATTGTAACCTTGTCTTCACAACATCGAACGGCGACGTTACAATCGCGCCGCACATCCCTCCTAGCCTGCATAATTGTAAACTGAGCAAGTCCCCTAGCGTGTGAGTGTATGCACTCACCCTCCTGCAACAAAATGCTGCCAGCTTTTCGCAGGGAGCCATGTTGAGCCTCTCTGGGCTGCCGGAAGCGGTAGTGGGGTCATTTTAGGTTGCGCGCAGGCATTCATAGACAGGTCAGCCTGCCTATATATCCGCGCGTGCAAAAATTCAATTTGGCGCCCAAAACTCCAGTCTGACTAATCGCAGGAAGTACGCGCAAGTTCTTCATCGAACACTCGGCGAACGACTATCTTCAGAATCATGTACTATTTGGGATTCTATTGATTGGTCGATCCTCAACTGTGCTGCAGGTATATGTACCAAATCAGGCCTAGCAGTTATCAAAAAAAAAAAAAAACAATTACGAGATGTCACTGAAAGAGAAAGGGGGAAAGATCCTTTTATGATACATAGTACAGACATTTAAACTTCCTCTGCATCCGTCACTGAGAGCCCCGGTGTATGAGCCTTGACTTGCTCCAATAAATCTTCCGCATTCTTCGTACTTCCCAACTGAATGCTGTATCAGCCACGCGTGTTGTAAGATGTTTAACTCAAATAGCGCACCCGTAACGTGTGAAGTTGAATCTTTTTATCCACAATGAGACCGAACTTCACATATCGAGGGTCTTGAGCAATTGCAAAATTCATCCCTTTAAACAAGCTCGTATTGAGGACCAAACGTAGGACACCGTCTGTGCGAAGAACTGCGGATGTGTGAGCTAAGTAACGCAACCTTGGAGGAGTAATACACGAACCCATTCTCGCCCGCCCAGTTTTCTTATGAACGTTCAACTTCAGAGTACCAACACCACGTTCTTTCCAAAGACCATCCTCCAAAGCAAACAGCTTCGCTCTTACTTGATGCTCCGTTCTTTCCTCTTCTTCGCCTGTTGTGACTGTTGTTATGAAAGACGAACCATGAGATTAGAACATAACAAAAGATACAATCCGCGTCAAATCTACCTTCTCGTTCTGTGTACTCAACTCTCTTGTCATCATCTTCATCAA
The DNA here is from genome assembly GCA_015039355.1 of Ramaria rubella. NCBI lineage: Eukaryota > Fungi > Basidiomycota > Agaricomycetes > Gomphales > Gomphaceae > Ramaria > Ramaria rubella. Next base: position 148,593 of record MU134478.1, read on the forward strand.
AGTCTGGTCGGTTTTCTTTGGCACTCAGAATATCACCAAACGTAGTGGGGCTCCCCGGATCGTCGTCACCTGCTTCATCACCACTTCCACTAGCACTTCCACTACCAGCGCCAACGTCAGCATCGAGACCATTGACACTGGACCCACGCTTTTGTTTCTTGGGAGGTCGTGGAGTAGCTGCGAATTTGCCGGACCGTGTCGTATATGGCCCGAACGCATTTGCGTGCCTTCCCGGAGATTTGGAGCGGGCGGCACGTGAGGGAGACTTTGATACTGACGCAGAAGTCATACCAAAAGGCGATGCTCCCGAAGGTTTGGCTGTGGCAAAGGGTGATGCAGAAGAGGCATACGCATTAAAACCTGAAGCACCAAAAGTAATGGCTGCTGAAGCAGCAGTTGTAAAAGTGGCAGGAGTACTGAATTGAGCTGTGCTAGAAATATAAGAAGACGATGCTGAAGGGCTGGATAGACTGCTGCTGCCAAATATAGGTGCAGGTTTGGTCGATCCGAAAACATTGGGGACGTTCTTGGAAGCACCGAAAGGCGATGCGGACGAAGCATAAGCCATAAAACCCGTCTGATGGGATGTGTATTAATGTATTGTTCATGATGGTCCAGGAGCGATTCTCTTTTGCACATGAACTTACAGATTTCACTGGCTGTGCCTTCGTTTGGCTTTCCTCCTTCTCCGGTGGAGGAGAAATCCTCTTCATTTCTCTGGGATTCTGATCGCCATCTTCGCGTCGACGTTTGCCTTGACAAGCATCGGGGTCAGGGGAAACTCGAGACACAGAAGGGCCAGCAACCCCTGTCTCAGGGTGCTTCTCAGTGATAATAGGCGAATGATCCTCAGCCGGAGGGACCGAAGAAGGTGTGGGTGGCACGCGAGAGGATGGCGTATCCTTGGGAGGTGTGTCCGTCATAATCCCGGTTGTGAGGAGTTCTTCTCCGCCAGTTCGTCTCAGGTCCTCCTTGTCACTATCGCTCTTGGCGCTTACACTCTTGGATGAATCGTCGTCTTCAGCTTTCTCGTCAGATCCAACATCGGCAGCTTCAGGACCTTCGTCTCGGTCGACTTCACCAGCTGAGCCTTCGTCGAACCTCTCAGGCTGCGCTCCTTGCCAACTTAGATCCTTAACGCGCCGACGGATTTGGCGCACCTTTGTATCATAGGGCGGTGAAGCGCTGAGAAGTGGCGCATCGGCGGTAGGCGGAGTCGTGGGGGAAGGTGGTTGTGCCACCTCCAAGTCGGCAGGCTCCAAAGACTTAAGTCTATTCTTCTTCTGAGGGACCTCGGCCGCACCAGTGTTTTCAGGAGCTATGTTGTGGTCTTCCTATATAACGATAAACAATAAATGTGGACGTCGAGGTGGCGATAAGCATCGGCGCCTCACTTTAACGTTAGAGGCCTCGACCGAAACCTCTCGCAATCGTTTCTTACTTCTCTTTGTGGCATCTACATCTCATGAAGAACAGTGAATCGCGATCTGAACATGCAGACTGACCTTCCGGTAAAGGCGTGCACGAGTCCTCAGGCTGTTCCTGTGGTACAACATCATCTGTGGAGTCGTCTGTAGGGCTTGGAGTCCTGGATGGGGGAGCAACACCGTATTTTGAGTCTACACCTGACATACTAAGTGACTGGTGTGGTGTGCTTGACGCGGAAGACAACAATGAGAGACCTGTTCACCTGGTACCTATGCTTACATACTCGTGCTGAACTTTGACTCCGCGGCGCTTACACGTGCCGTAACAACGCCGCCTTTTCCGAGTACTGTTCTAACTTCCACGGTGCTTCTACCTTGCAGAGATGCACCTTGATGTTCTTCCACCGTAGCGGAGCAAATTAAACTAAATTGTGGTGTCTAAATAAACGTGCAGCTCCCGAGGGCAACTTGGAGTGAGTTTACAACCAGCTCGAGACCTCCCAATTCATTTGGGCCAATTGAACGATAAGCAATTGTCCACTGTCAATTGTACACCTGCTAAACTTAGCGCCTCGCGGAACACTACATGCCGCGTACGGTGCCTTGGATAAGGACCTTCCATGACGCAATTGCTATTGACATGCCAGTGCAAAAAAAGCGGTTGAAGCAATCCGAGACAAGGAATCGTGGTTTGGCGTGTCACACCCCTATTATCGCAACTATAATATCTATGCACCTGCTTCCGTGCAGTCTGGGTATCCATAATATCTGCCAAACGAGGGTAATCATGACCGTCTGTCATCTCCACGCCATATCACAATCAACGGCGGCGTGCCACGGCTCGGAGTCTGACATCGAGATGAGTTTTCCGAGTCGAATCTATGCTTTTGCTGATCGTAAAGTACTGCTTCTGGACACTGCCCCCAATGGCTGTTGTGACAGCTCAAGACGTCGTCCATCGCCCATGCAAAACAACAACCATACAGCCCCCACAGTGGCCAAGGCCATTACGATGAGACGATCCATCAGATTCCAGAATATGAAACCAGGACTCCACTGAAGTAGAAATCAACATGGTACATCAAGAAACATGAAATGGTCACGTACAAACTTTAATGTAGTTGAATATAGTGGGGCCACCCTCGAAAACATAGCCATCAGGAAACATAGTAGGGACTCGTGGTCAGCTGCAAGTCTTATTTGAGAGCTACGAACGAGCATCGAGCCAGATTTCTATGTCTTGAGCAAAAATAGTTGTCATCACGTGGAATTGGTTGCGACCAACAGAACGCGACGGCACGCACACTTATCTGTCCGGCAGGAGTACTCCTCCTTCCGACAATGTGCAGTCAGAGGAACTGGCCGGGACGGCAGTGAACGCAGTGATAGCTCACGAACGTGTCCGCAAAACTGGACGTGCCAGTAGCACCCGATTCGGGTCAACTGTATATCACATTTTGACCACTACTCTTATGCTAAGGCAAGATGAGGCGGGCATTAAATCAATATCGAGAAATAATCATGACTCGCCTTAGCTAGAATGAAAGGACTTGGTTTTACATAAGGGCTCGAGTGAGATGATGAGTGATCATTTTCTCTCCTGGTGCCTTCTGACCATATGTCGACGAATCTATCTAAACATAGGGAAAGGTTCAAAATAATCAGCATCAAATGTATTGAGCTAAATTCTCATTAATGAGTTGCAGCCCCTATCAATGATTATACTTACCATGACTCCGAGAGTTGTACCAACAGCCGGTCTACTAAAAGAGACTCCTTCATGAAGGCAGGGTAGTTGACATGCATACCAGCGACCAGGCAAGGAGAGGGTTAACCCGTATCCACACCCGCCATCAACAATACTTGAGACGCGAGAGCCCCGTTGCACGCTAAGTGGCGCTATTGGTGTACACAGCTTGGCAGGTTATCGAATTCGATGGCGAATAAATTGCACGAACACTGCGTAATTCGGAAAGCTCAGCAATTAATTCCAAGGTGGAATATATCAGTGCTCACAGCTAACACACCGGTTGATAATACCTGGGTCTTCACCGTATAAATGGTGTGAGATGTAAGAGAGGGAGCATCAACGTGGTTGAAAGTTCATATAAGAGGAAAGACCAAGAGAATATCCTCGCCGTCCTGAGAAACTTGAAGTTACTGTTTCATGGACAAATTCACTATGGCCGGGCCAAGGATCACAGAAAAAAAAAACGAGAAAAATCTAGTTGAACCATGGAACCATTTACTGACGTACCCTTGAATAAGTGCCGAGTAGAGTACCACTTGACTACATATACTCGTGGGACGCTTACTAATTCTAAAACTAGAGTTCCATCAATTTTCTTCCGGGAATCTGGCGGACGATCTGCGTCGTCGATTTTTTGAACCATACTGTAACGTTGCTGTAAGTAAAGGTTCAATACTAAATTTGGTCGTTTAACGGGGTCCTTAAGGCGCAGTACTAGGAGCTTAGCGAAGCTGTAGGAGGCTGTCGGACTTCCATCCACAGTTTCATCTGTTAGCTTCACCCCTGTTTAACATCTCGGTGAGTTTTAGAGCTTCATCCTCAACGCGCTCTTTCCATCTATTCAAGGTTTCATTATCATACCTGAGTGCCCTTCAACAGATCCTCATGAAGCCATGGACTTGTCACCGGGTACATTGTAGAACACCGCGGTCGTCCCATTTTCTTCATTGAGATGAAAGCCTTCCCCGGCTTGAGGTATCCTTCTGTGAGGCAGAGGGCCGATCGGCAGATGCGGTTCCTCATCCAGGATTTAGTTGTCGACATTCCAGATATTCCGAAGCACTATGGTCTGAGTGTATTTGGCATGATGTTGTGTCTACGAATATGACAGGTTGAGCAATAGCACAACGCTGCCGGAGGATCAGCCCTATATCACAGACACGTGTCCGATCGCAAACGGGCAGTTCGATGTATTAAGCAATGCAGCCCAGCAGAGAATCAAGATCAAGGAGGTTGTCAATGACATTAAGAACGCGCTTGGCTTTGCCCCATTGGTTGGTAAGTAGATTTTCTATATTAACAAAGTCATTCTACTGAATGTGATTGTCAGACCAAGATGTCTTTGCGCCATCTCCATAATTGCGATGAACACAATTGTCGGTGATGTGTACACCTCATGAATTGGTGAATTTTCTGTGGGAGCTTCGAAGTAAGTTCCACCACTACTAGTGGCCGTGCTGTAATAGAACTTGAACTCCAATTTTTTTGCCTCCGCCATTTCGCATTCATCCTCATTACGAAGCATACGCAATGTTATCTATTTCTTCAGGCCATTAACTTGTAGTCTTTGAACTGTGGCCCGCAACCTTGAATTCACCCTTCGTTGATGCAGGTCGGCAGAGCGCTCAGAAAGGAGTTAGCGGTTGTGCACCGGCCAAGGTCTTAGGGTATTACCAGCAAACAGCTGAAGCGATTGAACCCCAAACATCATTCTAATCTACACTTCGCCTCCCGTCTGCGTCATCCGTCTCTCCAGCGCTTTCCTTACCGGTTCTGGAGGGGGTGACTTCTGCAATTTGTCGTAGTCGTACCACACCAACACAGATTCCGACGTTGCCACGACCGCGCGCTGTGCGTACGAATATATAAGTGCATTGTTGTTGAAGTGCGTCGGTGATGGCGGATCAGCGCGCCGTGGTCGGTGCGAAATGAGTAACTGGGCGGAATCGATGTCAATGGTCAATTATAGATGCTGATGATAACCATGGTGGTGCCAGGCCAACGTACGGTATCAGGATAAACTACCGGACGTTTGAAGTCAACGCTGATACTTTTGAGGATGAGGCCAATCCCCCGACCGGAAACCATGTCAGCCGCTGCGGTGGGTCCTCCCGCCTCATGTGCCAGACAAGATACCCAGTTCATGCGACTCTGACGAGTTGTTAAGGCCGGAAAGAGCACTTATGTAAGTTAACTGTCTGTACGCACTGATTCCAAGAAACGCACTGAACAAAAAGGCAGTCGTCTCAAAGCTCACAGCATTCATACGGTACAGCGATAAACGGCAAACTCACCATATCGCGTGTTATTAACGTGTCTGGCATGTGCGATACCATATATGTAGACAGATAAGGGCTACGTAGACGTCATTCACGCACTGAAAACTATCCAGATCGCCCCAGACGACTTTCTCTTCGAAAAAGGAATCAGGATCATGGCCCTGGCTCAGTGCGTGAGCATGGGCCTCGGCGGCAGCTTCAGTGAAATCGGATTCGACAGATGTGAAAGTAGATGCGACGGTAGAGAAGTTTCGCGTGGGGGCCGACGTTCGAGGCAACTCATCCGGCGAGGCAGGGCCGACTTCACCCTCACGCAGGTGGAAAGGCGACTCTGGATCGCGAAAAGCCCGCTGAAGAGCCTGCCAGCACCACTATTAGCGTTGAGAAGGCGTGGCTCTCAAAGGGTGTCAAACTTCGATAGAGGAACCGGATATCATCTTAGGCTGTAGTAATAACCGTGGTCTTTACATGAGCTGGGAAAAGGCAAGAAATAAAAATGACTTTACCCTAATCAATACGCTACGGGCGTTAAGAGTGCGAATCGCGGATGGAATCGACATCAACTTGAACGTCAACATGGCCCGGAAGTCCGCGAAGGAAGCATTTACCACTTGAAACGCAGTCAACAATTCTATTTCGAGCTTATTTTCCAATACATAGAGCCTCGTCCCAGTCTGCGATGTTATTAACTTCTCAAATTACTGTGCTCTGCGATAACTGCTCTGCCGGCGGTGGATACTGGAAATGTGGAAGCTAGCTTTGCGGCTGAATAGCCCAGGTCCACATTGACAGTATGCTCGTCGCTCTAACCGCTCTGCTTGCGAACTGGTAGCAATAGCGACACCGGCTTGCTACTAATATCATGTGGCAACGTATTGCGCTACTACTGTGAAAAACGACCATGTTCCAGCCTTCTCCCAATGCTCTATGCATTTCATTGTGGGCCGTAATTATTGCTCTGGGGAATGTACAATGAATCGTGGGTCTTGCAATTGTGCAAGCTGTCGCTGTTCTGCCTGTGTGCTTGGTATGGTGGCCTGGACAAAACTATCTCATGCGGACGTGACTCCATTGCTATATGGCTGCATCGTTGTTCAAACGTTCAAGCCCGCTCTATGGCAGCACTTTTCTGTAGTTGCTGAAACTGGAAGCTCCATCTCCTAATTTGGATAATCGACAGCGACGATCTTCAGTGGTTTCTGGGCGCCTTTTCCGAGTATATAGTCCTCCAAGGATGCGGCTGGCCAATTCTCCTGTTTACTTATTCCCTTCATCTCCCCCGAGCTAGTCTCGATTTTTCAACCCTTCCCGCAGGTCCTGGTGACCCGTATACCCAGTGAGCCCTCCCTTTCCTCCCTCTTTCTTCTTCTGACAACCCTTTTCGGTCTTCTAGTATTTATTACCGTCTCCGCGGCTGGTCCACCCCAACTCCAACTCATTCCTTTAAATTTTCATCGGCTCATCATGGTCCTCCTCACGCCCCGCTTTGCGACTCTCCTTCTACTTGTTGCCACCATCCACGCCGCGTCCCTCCCTCATAGGCCTGCCCATGAGACCCAAGTCCACTTCAGAACCCGCGCTATACCCGCCGGGCCGTCCCCCCTTGATTTCGTCAATGCTTTCCGCACCGTGTTCTCTTCCCGACGCTCGCTCGATTCTGAAGCTCCGTCGAGAGGCAAGAAACTTGGTGGTCACAGGAATCACACAGGCAGCACTCACGGTAGGATCAATGAGGCTAGTATCCCCGCCCCGATTCCAGAATCTGCCAAGCCTGCTTCCGAGAGGGTACCCAAGAAGGCGAGCGGTGCCGTCCATAAACCCGTCGTATCCCCACCCGTGTCTCCTCCCATTACTCCTCCTGTGGATGCTGTTGAAGCCGTTGGAGGCAATGAGACACACGTTGAGAGCGAACACCACCGTCATGAAGGCCCTTTCACTGGTCACAAAGGTGAACATTTTGGCAACGGTCGTGGCGGCAGACACTTTGGAGGGAATGACGATGAAAGATTCCGTGGTCACGAAGACGGAAAAGAAGAACACCGTGGACACGAGGACAAAAGAGTGAGTACTAGCTGATCTTCTACTCCTCCGTTCTGACACAATGTTGCAAGGACATCGTTGCTGACGCCACCATCTCGGTCAAACGCAATTCCGAGAACGTCTCCACGAAACACGTCAACAGTCGCTTGTTTAGACGCCTCGCAGACGAACTTCCTGTCCGGTACTACGCCAGGAAGGTGAGTGCCTCGCGTTTTCCTTGTGGCCTGTTTATTTTCTTTTCGTGCGGCATTATCGGTTATTAATTAGCTCTTGTTCAGGCTAGTCATGATCACGATCACAATCATGACGATGTGCACGAACATCTTCACGAGCATGTCCATGATCACGACCACGATCATGACCACGATCACGACCACGATCATGATCACGATCACGATCACGACCATAAACGTCGCACACTTGGGGACGCTATTGATGACTTACTCGATGCTGATGGCGACCGTAATGTTGACGGAGAGGTCACCCTTGAAGCTAGGGAACTGCGCGGTGATCGTGCTGTCCGTGTTAGATTATTTGTCTCATCCACGTTACTCACTTTCTCAACAGGGCAGGGATTATGATGATCTACTGGACGTTGACGCGATGGTATATGTGAAACGCGGCCACAATGTGAGTGCTCGTTCAAAAATGCATATATCTTTTACATATCTGTACAATCTAGGCTGGTCGCCCTCACCCACATCACGCCAAGAGAACCGTCCTTCAGCGAGTATGCATTTCACAATCTTCCCCTTTCATCCTGCAATGCTAATATTTTGATCGTCCTAGCGTCATTACCCTATAGTCATTCCTGGCATTGGCCAGTACCTTCACAAGACGTACCATGTCAACAACAAGAGAGAGCACGATCACGATCACGACCATGACCATGACCATGACCATAAGCATATTCAAGAGCACATTCATGAACATAAACATGGTCGTCGTGATTCTCCCGCAGGTGTTCCTGGTTCAATTCAGGTCGTGGTACGTTTGATGGCTATAGCTTGTCTCCTGACTTGACGGATTTTAACACGAAACATGGGTCCTAGAGCCCCGCAGCAAACCGAAAACTCGTCAAGATTGCGGATCTCGTCCTTACCGGCATCAACTCGACCGATGCCGCAGCGAAGAACGCGTCATTTGTGCTGAACGCCTCGAACGAATCGCGGACGCAAGTCTTTCTTGTAGCGGCGGACAGCACACCCAAGAACGGTATCAGTCACGTTGCGCTCCAAGTGCCTATTTTCGATCAAGAACAAGTGAAGGATATCCCATACTGTGTCACCTATGACCCGACTCCCTCGGCTCCTGGTCCCCTCACTGTCAAGAAGTGTGGCGAGAGTTCCGTGCATCAGAGCCAACTTTTCGAGTATGAGGTTGACGGCGGTAGCGTTAGGCCTATGTGGAACACTCCGCCCGGCAAAGCGTCAAGTGCTGTGGCAGAGGCAGAGGCGGCAAACCAGTCCCCGTTCGACAGGGTCCCGATCGCAGAAGCTGCTGCCGTCGACTTTGCCGCTGCATCAAACAGTACATCTGGGAACTCCTCGTCGATCGCTCCATTGTCCAAACCTACAACCCATGCTGCCAATGCAACATCGAAGGACAGCTCCGATTCCTCAGCCCCGCGAAGCGTCGCATTGATATTCACTCCCGATGACCCTCAAGTCCCAAAGGTAGCGAGTGAGGACACGACTACTGCGACTAGTAGTAACGCGGCGACAACTATTTCAGCCGCGTCACAAAGCAACACGGAGACGTCCACCGCCGCTGCCGCCACTACTTCGGCTTTCGCTCAGGGCGATCATATTGCAACTTCGTCGGAAAGCATCAAGCAATCTAGCTCTACCCCTACGCCATCTGCTGGCGCTTCAGCTGCTGCTATAACCTCCATAACATCTTCAAGTGTGACGAGCTTTGCAGCTTCTAGCACGATCTCTGCCGCAGCCGAGGAAACTTCTTCCAGTGCCACTAGCACCAGTGTCCCAGGCTCAGCGACTGTTCGTGCGATTGATGCTGCTGCGCCCTACGAATGGATGTTCACCCCAGGACAAAACTAAGTTGTTGGTGTGAAGTTTGTGTGATTGGCGAGATAGGAAAGTGTAGAGGCCGTGATGTACCGTAATACTTTGCCTATTAACAGCCGGTAGCTTCCTAAGTATTAGCACTGTGTTTTTAGCTCGCGTTTATGCCAGTTTCGGTTGACTTACGGATCTCCTATGTTTCCTTCATCACGGGTGCTTCCAGTAATATCGTTTCTCCGACGCAGAATCCCAAGCCAAGTAAGCTTGTTCAATGATAATTTGTCTTTGAATTAGATCTCCTGCTATCCTCAGGCGCCTACGTCATACAAGCTTCCAGTATTGGCAATAGAAAGATCGATCATTTAGAGATAGTGTACGTTTCCACTTAGCAACCGGACCGTGGATTTGCCGTAAAGATGTTTGAGGAAGAAGTCAACTGTGGCTTTGAAAGCTCCTTCCTTTGCTGCTTTGACCGCAGGGATGTTCTGATGAGAGAAATTAAAGAGAGAAAGGCTTGACAAAACAAACACCCACAATATCACCACGGACCTGTATCATGATCAATAAGTCAATTCAAAGTATCATATGACGCTACAAGGAACGTACTGCAAAACCGTGCGTCGTGCCTGGCCACATACTAGAAACCAACGCAAAATGGCACTCAGCTGACTATTGTGGAGCTAAAAAGTGGACATACACATACATTTTCCGATAGCCGGGCTTATACTTTCCTCCACCCAAAATCTCGTCACCTTTGAGTTGAGACGCGATAGGGTATAGCTCGTCCACTTCGGCAGCATTAATCAAGAGAGGAGCGCGAGAAGTTGCCAGGAGCCTCTCGTGGTCTGCCGGGACCTTCAGGAACGTTGGGTGCGCAGTCGCTGCGACCTGAATCATGTTATCAAATGCCAAGTCGAAAACATACCGGCCTAGTGTTCAGGAAGGTTTGTCTATCAATACGAGGAGAAGCCGCCTAGTAACGCACCGCCTATACAGAAACCTACGGCGGCGAGAGAAGTGATGCCTTGATCCTTGAGTGCCTTGACAACGCCATCCAGAACAGGGTGGGTTGTGGCAGCGCCGTGCCTCGCAAACCATCTTGCGAGGTCAAACTAATCACGGTATGTATGCTATTAGAAGTACACTCGAAAGGGGAATTTCGGGATGGCTCACAGAGGGAGAGTTGAGAGCACCATTTGGGACTGGGTCACCGTTCAAAATATCCGGTGCATAGACTTGGAAACCGTTCTTGGCGAAATCATCTGCCTGTAAACGTCCAATGTGAGGTAGATTTAGAACTGAATATGCAATGAAGAGACTCTGCTAACCATAAGCTAACGACTCGCGGTTTTAATGTCGTTGTTCAAGCAGTAAGACCTGTTCCGCGGTACTGACCTTGGAGTTGATGAATTGAATACCGAAAATATCCGACAGAAACAAGACAGCTTTATCTTTAGGAAAGCGTGTCTCAGGCTTGGTGACATAGGTATCAAACCCTCCGATCTTTTTGACCTTGCCTGAACGTTGTGAAGCGTTGAGTAAGCGGGTGAGCAGGTTGTCTGAACAACAGCGATGACATACCAACTGCGGTGCCTTTATGGGTGACTCCACGTACACAGTGAGAACAGAAACTCATATTAGACGTATTGGTATAGGAAAGACTATAGAAGGAGGATAATGAGGGGGCATATATGAAGCGGCCTATGCATGGAAATATTCACCTGCGGACTTGTATTCCAAGTACATTTGATGAAATTAGCTTTGCATATTTGGTTGTTACTGTAGCATTCAAAAAATTAGATCCAGAACGGTATATAAGCAGTGTGCGAGCAGGGCCAACGAGCCCCCCGGGAATGAGCAAGTGTGACATGGAAGACGAAAGAGCGCGCCGTGACGTGACCGTTCGCGGAATCATACTTCAAGATACTTGCGAAGTGAGCGCAATGCCTGCAATGTCCTCCAATGCCAGAGCACCTCTCTCGAAGAAACGAAAAGTCCAGATAGTGGATCCCTCTCGACCACCTAAGGTGAGGAAGGATCCGAAACAATCTGCTAAAGCAACCTCTGCCGCAAAAACACCAACACCTCTTGTTGTTAAAACACCAAAAAAAAGTAAAGGGAAAGAACCAGCAGTGTCTACCAAAGCCCCGGAAGAGGGAGTTGAGACTGTTGCAGAAGAACAAACCCTACCTACCTATCCCAAAACGTTCAAGATCATTGCTGGGTCTTACGAAAAACTTCTCTATGGCCTCGAGGCTACATTTGTTGAGGACGATACCCCTGGCTCCTCCGCACACCAATTAAAACTGAAGCCCATATTCATCTTTCCTGCGCATGTATCCTGCGTGAAAGCTGTAGCCGCGTCCCCTGCAGGTGGCAAATGGCTCGCGACAGGAAGTGCGGACGAGATTGTGAAAGTTTGGGATTTGCGTCGGAGAAAGGAGATTGGTGGCCTCATTCACCATGAAGGTGTCTTCTTACATTCCAGTCGTCATATCATGGTCTCAACGTTTTCCCTTTCTCTAGGCTCCATCACATACCTGACGTTCCCATCTCGATCACATCTACTGTCCGCTTCGGAAGACGGCACACTATGTCTATTTCGCGCGCGCGATTGGGCCGTGCTTCGCACGCTCAAAGGACACAAAGGACGTGTAAATTGCGTGGGTGTTCATCCATCTGGAAAATTAGCTTTAAGCGTTGGTAAAGATCGCACTCTGCGTATGTGGGACCTCATGCGTGGCAAGGGATCTGCCAGTACCAAGCTCGGAAAGGGTACGCCCCCTCTTAAAATCCTGTACATCTAACAATTGACGTTAAGTCGACTTCAGAGGGTGAAGTCGTGTGCTGGTCGCCCTCTGGCTCGCGGTTTATTGTGCAATCCGGTACAAATATAAATGTGTTTTCTACAGTAAGAAAATCATTTAATGTGTTGTATCCTTACTTATGGTTTGCGAAAGAACATGGCATTGCTTCATACAATTACACATACCTCCCGTGTCCATGATGTCAAATTCTTCCGACCAGTGGAGGTTGAGGGACAACCAGAGTTCTTGTTGGTTGCGGCGGAAGACAAGAAGGTGACTGTATACGAACTTTCATCCGATGTCGACATACCTCCAAAAATAATTGCCGAGCTTGTGGGACATACTAACAGGCGAGTGGTGTTCCACACCTTCCTGTCCATATCTTTGACCCCCTCTGATAGAGTGAAGGCCATCGACTTGATCACCATTGTCACTCCACCATATACGCAGTCGAAATACGCCACGTACGCCGCAACCGTCTCATCGGACGGCTACATTCGTATATTTGACCTCGGCGATATCCTGCGTGGGTTATGGATCCATGCGACGGAACAACCCGTCATTGTGGAGCCGGTGACACAGTACGACACTAAGGGGAGTCGGTTGACATGTATCGCAATGGGTGATGGCGAAATGGTTGCAGAAGGTCCTACCTCTGGCACCAAGCGGAAGAGAAACGATAAGGTTGAACATGATGATGCTGACAACTGGCCCTCTGAGGCAGAAGAAGAGGATGTGGAAGATGGTGATGAAAGCGAAGACAGTGAACACGATTCGGGTCAAAGCGCTTGATGCTGGATTATAATAACAATGAGGATACAGATTAATCGGTATAAAATGGTCCTGATGCAAATGGTCAGAGAAAGTCTACCGCCCTTTTCCTGCCACGGTTAAGGGTTTCTTCAGTCTTCGCCGGGAGCTCGGCCGGGATGAAACCCTTTTTCACTAGTTCAGGAGGCGGTTTCTCCACCCACATACTTTGATCGTCTTCGTCAGGTGGCGCTCTTTCTTTTTGTCGCTTCCGCGGTCGATCTTTCTTCTCCTTGAGAGTCTTCTCACGGCTTTCACTCTCGTCCTCGACATCGAATGATACAACCATTCTTCCCTTTTTCTTTTTATCTTTCTTGTCTTTGTCTTTGCCCTTATTTCGCCCTTCCCGCTCAGACTTTGACACAAAGGTGGGTTTAAAGGTGGTCAAATCCACTGGCTCCGCGGGAAGGATCTGAGTGGGTAGCAGGTGATTTGCTTTGGCATTGGATGCCTCCTTCGCAACGGGCACAGTTTCAGAGGTTGTGGCATCCTTCCCTGGTTTAGCCATCTGAACATTGAGCTCTTCATCGCTATCTTCCTCATCGCTCGCGAATATTGCTTTAAAAATATCCTTTGCCGGACGTTCATATGTGAGGGTATCCTTACCCTGTCCTTCGTCCTCCCCCAACCCAATATTGGCTAAGTCTCGTTTCCCATCCTCTCCTGAGGCAGGCGAAGTGATGTCATCCGAGGGAGCTGCAGAAGACGAAGAAACCGTTAAGTTTGGTGCGCCTTTCAGGACTTCGGCCTGCCAAGCATCGTTCTTCGCCAAAGTGACTGTCGAGGCCGTCTCTTCCCCTGGGATACCATCTGGATATGGATCCTTCACGCCGAATCTCCTGCAAAGTAATCGTGCTGGCTGCCAAACTATGACCTCTCGTGTCAACGGACCAAACATTCCCATTCTTGCCGCATGCGCCTTCGGACTCTCTTCCTCTTCTTTCGCCTCGGCCTCTTGGCGACTGTCCAGTTTCGCGTAATCGTCTTTGGTTGGTTTATGTAGCCCCTGATACGTGCTTCCAATCATTTCCGTAGTAGATGCAGTAGCAAATCTTCCTGCCATTGCGCCGGAGACAGGCTTGAAAATTAGTGCAGCCTTCGCGTAATCTTCAACTTCCTTATTGAAATTGTCATTGTTTTGACCAGCCATGGGTTTGATCTCCGGAGCATCAGGTGAGGCTTGCGACTGGAGGTAAGTAGTGTACCGAAGCTGCTTCTCTGGATTGGTGGTGAAAGGCTGGAATCCTTTGAGAGCAGCTTGTGCGGTGCGAGCATCCGTGCGTGGGACGTTGATGGGCATGGGTGGAGGTGGGGGTAGCTGAGAGGGTGTTTTCCCTGATGTGAGACTCGATGCAAGATTCTTGAGTCTGTCACGATCTTTTTGAGAGAGGTAATCGAACACAGAGCGTGGTGCACTGAGAAGTGGTGTCTCTCCGAGTAATGATCCTCGCTTGCCATCATTATCAGTTTGAGAGAACATAACGAGCTGCAAAGTAATGGTTATGTACGCACTTCATCAGCGGATTTGCCTTTAATCCATCCACGGTGCTCTGGTGGTGCGGAGGCTGGTGGAATCATTTTATCCTCATCCTGCTTGCTAGATGGGTCTGACGCCCAAACTCGACGGGGATCTGGAACCCAGCCCTTTGGAGTATCAGGGATGGGAAACCTGTAAATCGTTAGTAATATTCATTAAAATATTTTCTATTTCGCGAACCATCGTTCTTCTATTAGAGGCTTTTCGAACAGGACAAATCCAGATACAATAGGACGCCCGTCTCGAAACGTGACCGACGCTATAGCCTATAATAAAAATGATATGTTACAGTCTCATCATAGACGAATAGAAACATACGTTTCTTTGGGCTCCTTTGGAATCCCTCTGCTGCTTAGGACCAAGAGTGATACGGTCGTCATCTTCCGTCTCGCCAACATCATACGCCATACCTCGATGTTCTCGCGATGCACCACGATCATAGACATCGATGTCGTCGTCTTCCGCATCGTTAAGAGCACCCAGGCCAAAACCAGCTGTTTTCTAGTAAACCAAAGCATCCCGTTATTTTGCGTATCACCACTCACCACTCAAATTAGGCCCTGACTCGACTGTCTGCCCACTTTTACCTTGAACACTACCAATGAGACCCTGTCCAGGGGAATATCCAAGCCCAAAGGAATTCTCTTTCTTCTCGAAAACTATAGTCTGAGTGTCACGGGGAGCGTACAAATGTTTATCTGCTTCTTCATCCACTACTTCATTCTTTCCTACAGGGCGTCCTTCTTGGGCCCGGAGTTGTCTATACGTGATGCGCGGACCAACACCTTGGCCGGGTCGCCACCCCATTTTCTTCAACATACGCGCTCCCACAGAGTCTTTGGCTGGGGGGAGTAAAGATTCCAGGGCATTAGCTATAGAACTAGAATATGGTGGATTTAGATGCACATTAGCTTCACTCTTTCGAAAGAAGAAGGAAGACAAACTCTTTTTCCGGCTCGCCCCTCCTCGCAAGCTCTGCCTGTGTACCACCAAAAATATCCGTCTCCTCCGTGGTGTCTACCAATTTCTTTGATTCCCGTAATTCAGCGAGATCCTCGTCGTCCATAAAATCTTCCGGCTTCGCTTGCTTCTTAAATGCACGTTCAGAACGAGAAGAGCTAAATGTTGAGGGTGTCCATCCTGCAATGAACAACATGAATAATGCGATGTTAAGATCAAATATTATGCCGACCTTCTTTAGAACCAACAGTATTGTAGTATCCAGCAGAAAATCCACCAGTAAAAGCACCATGCAGTCGCCGTCGCCCTTGTTCATCTCGGACCTGTAGGCCATCAGATGGATAACAAACCACACAGCAGTACAACACAGACTTCCTGTTTCCAAAGAGGAACGAATTCTCCTGTATCTTTGGACTTCTCTAATGGAGGCAGAGGTGTGCCAATCTGCGAGAGTCATTGAGCTGCTACCAATTAGCCGACGTGTGCATTCACTCACTAGACAAAAGTTTTCAGTTAATCGTGGAGAGTTGGATTGTACATCAACTCCCATGTTATCAAGCTTTCGCTTGAGTCTGCTAGTCATCTTTGTGAGTGGCTCTAAGCCAGTCGAAATCGAAACACTGCGATCGGGCGGGCGCTTCTCAGTTCCCATGTTCACCCTGGCAGTCATAAAAGTATGTTGTGCTCCTATTCTTATAGTATCAGGACTCTAGCCCATGAAACACCCAGGATACTGTAGCCATTCTGCCTGGATACTTTTCGCTCCCTCCTGAGAAAGCTATCAAGCAAGAGCTTGACAAGAAATATGCAAATCGAGTTCTCCATGATGTAGGTCTAGGCATATGTGTATTTGACCTCATAGAGGCAGGCGAAGGCAAAGTAAGATATGGTGACGGTTGCTACTGGTACCAAGGTGGGTGAGTAAGTCCACTCTCCTCTCCCTTTTCCCAAAGACGACGTTGGTTTGCACCTTCCTTAGTTACCTTTAGGCTGGTGGTTTTTAGACCGTTTGCGTCGGAGGTTATGCTTGCAAAAGTCAAATCCTCTTCAGAGGATGGTATTCGGTGTAGGTACTTTCAAGTCCTGAAGTACTCACTCTCAGATTATTTTCAGTATCAGTCGGGTTCTTTGACGATTTATATGTCCCTCTCACTTACCTCCCGCAACCATCCGCGTTGTGGGTTTTCATAAGGTTATCCTTCATAGACTGCGGTTAATGCTTCTTATAGCGATCCGAACGAACAGGCCTACTTTTGGCTTCCTGAATCAGAGCTCTCTTCTGCTTCTGAAATGCTCGACACACCCCTCACATCACGCATGTACATCGACCGAAACGAGTTGGTCCGAATACGAGTAGAATCTGATGAATTCTTTGACGACGAACCAGGTCCGCCGAAGGCAGCTGAAGGTGTTGTCGTGCAAAGAGAATTGAGGCGAAGCCCCTTCCAGATTACGGTGGGTCATAATATTGTTCTGTTTTCCTGACACTCACCATTCTTATGTGCGCATTCATCTTTATCTCCCTTCAAGTGCTCTATCGCTGAGCAAGGGTTAGGGCCCCTCTCCTGGTGGGATGGTTCAGCGGTACAAGAGGATGAGACTCAAGGACAAGGACCAGAAGGAGGATGAAAAGTACTCAAAATTTACATGGTATATGTCATTCGTTGTCTTAATATTATAACAAGCCTTTGTCGAATCAATAACAGGTCCGGTAACAGTTGGAAGCCTCGTGAGTTCCTTTCACTATTAGTGAGGGAGGGAGCTCAGCCGGTTAGAATCATCCAGTTCTTAGATGTGCTGCATTGTGCACGCTCTGGGAATACCCACGAGGACAATTAAGGGGTATCCTCTTTGAATAATGGCTCCGCATTCCGTTTACATGTAAATCGGTGGAGAACTAGGGCGAAGAGGGGAACTGTAGACGGAGGAGACGCCACGACGTATCGTAACCTTAAACATCCTCGTTCTCTGGATACCGATTTGTTTGAGCTGCAGATACCCGATATTTGGAGGCGTAAGTACAACGACAGAGCAATCGTCGGACGTGATGAGGCGGAGAAACCAGACTATTCTTACGCTCAGCATGCATGCGGCCCTGGACAGAAAATAGCGATAAAGGGGGATAAAGGTCATTGCTGCACAAAATCCGATTCGGCGATCCCAAGTCCGGGGGATTCGGACATGGAATGTACGGCCCGTAGGCCGTCCCCGGACACGACTGTACTCCTGGACCTCGAATCTTCTCCTAGTGCTGGGATGTGCATATTTTCCGCACAGCAACATGTCTGAGAGAACCAGAAACTCTGGCACTCTTACGCTATTCCCCTCACTTCTTACCTGGTCGCTGGGGCCGCATCAGTTGTGACTACAGTTGGTCGAGGAACTGATGCCGAGCCGTTGAGCATCGACCAGGTGACTAAAAGGATATCGGCACCCGAAGGTAAATATCGGCCTATCCCCACTGCACTCACATTTTGCCTTGCACACCCCCCATCGACATATGAGTTTCTGCGCTAACTGCATCAGTGGGGTCACCCACGAAGGTACTCCAATTGGTTTGTGACAATTGCTTCTCCCTAATTTATTTTAATGGCTTAAAGTTCATGTTTCACAGGCAAGATCGAAAAAATTGCTGGTCATGACGTCTACGTTACCAAGCCGGATAAAGACTATCCCAAGGATAAAGCAGTTTTGTTCCTTCCTGACGTCTTCGGTATCCATCTAGTCAACTGTAAAGTGAGTTGCGTCCGTATTTCCTGTTTCTTTCGAAACTGAGATCTTAACATGTAGCTTTTGGTTAGCACGATCAGCAAATCTCGTTTCTCATGTTCACTTTCTTACTTTTCATTATGACAGGCAGATGATTTCGCGAAGAATGGGTTCCAGGTCTATGCGCCAGATTACTTGAATGGCGACCCCGTCCCTGAAGCGATCATGGGTGCCCCGGCTGTAAGCTATGCATCGCCACCACCCTTTCCTTCTGACAGTCGGCCATCATAAGTTTGACATTCCATCTTGGTTGGTGAACCATGGTAGCGAGAAGACTCGGCCAGTTTTAGACGATGTCATTCGCGCTCTCAAAGAACAAGGCGTCACTTCTTTTGCCGCAACCGGTTATTGCTTCGGAGGTGTGCCTCTAGTATTTAGTCACTAAACTATGTGACCCTGAGGCAATTTCTTACGCAATTAGGTCGATATGTCTTCGACCTATCCTTCGACAACCTGATCAAAGTAGGTGCGACCGCGCACCCGTCTCTCCTGAAGATTCCGGAGGATCTCGAGAAACTTCTTGCAACCTCCAGGACCCCGCTTTTGATTAATACTTGCGAAGTTGACCAACAGTATCCCCTGGAAATGCAGGCCAAAGGTGACGAGATTCTTGGCGATGGAAAGTACAAACCAGGCTACCAGAAATGGTGCGTCCGCGTTCTAATACTAAATTGGGACTTTCTGATCGTTGGTTTTTTTTCCCTATCTTAGTTATTGGGCGGGAGTTACGCACGGTTTTGCGGTAAGTACACAATTTTGACGAATGGTCAACTCTTACTAACTTACTGATTAGGTCCGGGGTGACGTGGTACGTTCTGTGTCACTTGCTTTATCTTTTGCTAAAATTTCGCGCAGAGCAATCCCACTGTCAAGGCCGCAAAGGAAGGTGCATTTAAGGCCACAGTGGAATTCTTCATCAAATATCTGTAAATTATATTGGTCAATTTATCCCTTGTGCTTGCGGGTATTTAAATATGAAACAATTGGATTTTGCAGCAGATATGTATATCAAACAACGTGAACAGCTGAAAACTTGCTGTAATTGCCGTAGCCTTTGGAAAGATCACATGCACGTTTAGTTATTAGCAGCGCTCAAGTGTGGATTGATCTTTAGATACATTCAATATGAATTAAATTAGTGAATTTGCAGTGACGTTCTCCTTGGGTTACAATGCTCTAATCGCTCGTAAAATGTTTTGAAAGGGGCTGGTGAATGCTGTAATGCTTGCATCAGTTAATTTTGCAAAGGGGCTGGCAGGTTGAGGCGCTATGACATCCTTCAAGGTGTCGGAGATATCAATGATTTCAAAGTCGTCTATGGCTGCCACTGTCTGAGTTGCCGCCATCTGAGGTGTCACAGGCCAAAGAATGTCCGCAGATATGGAGGAAGAAGACGAATTCCGAAAGGCAGACATTGACGAGTCTGAGCTATCTGAGCCTGCAGCGCGTAGCGTCTGAGGACGAGTGTCGATGACGGGAATGCGTCGAATGAAAGATTTCTTCTTCCGAAGAACAGGCTTAAAGGCATCGGTGATGTCAACGCTTTCTCCCTCGTCCCTTGTTGAAGCCACGGGAGATGGCGACGTGACGGGTACGATGCGGACGATGTCTGTGGATTGTGGATGGGTTGGGGTGGGGCTAAGCGCAGCGCTCCAGGAGGCTCGCTGCCGATCGTGGAAGTCCGCACGCTTCTCCGTAGGGATAGTTATTGCGTCAATTCGCGAGAACGCAGTCCGGAAATCTCGTATCGTTATACGTTCTGTGGGAATTAATACGAAGATGCGCTCGAGGAGGTCATGAACCTCAGGGGTTAACGGTAGGAGGAGACGGAGCATGCCGGGTTGTCTCAAATAGTCTCGGAAGAAGGCATCATGAAGGGTCGAGTGCCTCCAAGGGGCGTGGCGCCCACAAGCTATGTTGATGAGAAGAATCCCCAAGCACCAGACATCGTTAGGAGCAGTCGAGTAGGGCAAGTTGGTGCTGTAAATACCTCCCCAACATTCTGGGAGCTATTAGCACAAATTATAATGAAAAGATGGGATTAAATACCTGGGGACATATACCAGGGAGACCCGCATCTCAATTCATTGCTCATTGGCGAACCCGACGCCAAACCAAAGTCTGCCAGCAGCACCTTGCTCCCACCTTCCGTCAGCAACACATTTTCGGGTTTGAGATCCCGATGAAACACATGTTTCGAATGGCAATACTCCACCGCTGCGAGAATCTGGCTGAACACTTCCTTGATGCGGTGGTCTTTCTCGACAAACTGTCCATCTGCAATGGCTTCCCACAAATCACCGTTTGATGAGTATTCCATAACGATCCATTGGTAGTCGCTGTCCTCAAAGGACTCATAGAGGGTGACAATGCCGTGGCCGTCACTAACCTGCTTATGTAGTAGAATCTCACGACGTTGACACATGAGGTGATAAGCATCAAGGTTGGCTTTGGATAAACATTTGACAGCGCACGACTTTTGAACGCCTTCTGACTGGTGAAGGATGCCACGGTAGACACATCCGTATGAACCCTCTCCAAGGAGGGCAACAAGTTCTACGCGATTGTTTCCAACGCGCTGTCCGACGAAATGATTGGGAACCGGCATGTGAAATGGGATAGGAGTAAAATAACGGAGGTGGACGAATTAATGAATGAAAAGACCTGCAGTTCGATGAATTCCCTGTCCAAGATGAGTGAAGAGTAATAGAAGAATACTGAGGAAGGTAGTTACGTGACTCTGTTTAAATATTCCATCCATGCGGAAGTCGCGGGAGTTTGAGACGTCGGAATAATCATCTAGGATATACAACATCCAACAGTCTAGGCTCATCCCCAACCAATGTCTAGACAGCTCTAGATGTTTCGGAATTTTTGTTTCGGGTGGGCCAGATAGTTTGGGTGAGGAACACAAACTCATATTTTGGAAAGACAGCGCCATGGTATCAATGATCTATAATCGCCTTTAAACGAACCTCTTGAGTCGAATATAATGTATCCATAGGTTATTAAAGGCTGTGGGGGAATACGCACGGACGTTTTGGCAACTTAAACCCGCATGTATAAACTCTACAGAATAGAATATGCCATGGACTATCCGAGTAATCCGTGGGGCCTGGAGAAGATGAGAGGATAAAAATGGTTGCTGGAAAGAAGGTTCAAGTGACCCAGGGGTTGGGCAATGGGCAACTTATAGATCTTGGTAGGAACTTCTGATTTGGATCGTATTAGCTCGTATAGAGTTGACGAGCGAGCGAATAGTATGGTGCCACAAACCACTGGCAAAAGCAAGTGAGAGCAATACGGCAATTGCTCGGTATGGGATACTGGAACCTTTGCGCCCACACCGGTAAACAGGCATGTCGACTGCTCGTTATGCGCGGTTTATATCGACCATAACAGAAAAGGTAGAAAACCTCTCCTCTGTTCAACAGGCACATAAGAGCAAGGACGAGTCTATCAACGCATTCATTTCTTTCGCTTCCAATCGTGCGTACTAGTCATTGAAGACCAATCGTCAGCTTCACGTATGGCTACTATCTCCTAGATGAGCCCTCAAAGGACATCTCATTGCAGCCTCTTGGCGGTCTCTCTGTCGCCGTGAAGGACAATATTTGTACTCGTGCACTTCCTACGACATGTTCGTCTGTAATGTTGAAAGGTGCCTGATCCAGTGGTGGGGTGTCTCGTGACTAAATTGTATACCTAGACTTTCAACCTGGTTATAATGCTACAGTCGTCGATTTACTGGAGCGAGAAGGCGCATATATCATTGGAAAAACCAACTGTGATGAATTTGGAATGGGGTAAGGTCAAGTTTGTCAAGCTCTGCTTGCATATGGTTCATATTGCGCACAGCTCCTTGAATGTGCACTCAGCCTTTGGTTCTGTCATCAATCCATTTCAGACTGGATTGGATGGGCCACCATGGGCTCATCGAGAACAACGATCAGCAGGAGGGAGCTCTGGCGGAAGCGCTGCGGCCGTCGCTTCTAAGCAATGTTTTGCGTTAGTTTTTCTTTCTTTAGTTCCTCTGTCGGATGCACCACATAATGTCTAGCGCATTGTCCACAGATACTGGCGGCTCAACTCGGCTACCTGCGTCGTACTGTGGAGTGGTCGGTTTAAAGCCCTCGTACGGACTCCTCAGCAGGTAACATGTCCTTTCCTCTGGTCTTGCTGGTTTGGCTTATTGATGTGGTTGTAGATGGGGTGTCATATCTTTTGCAGATAGCTTGGATACCGTTGGTATCATCGCTTCCCGTGTACATGATGTTCGTCGCATCTTTGGTGGGCGGATCTGTCTTTTTATCCATAAGATGCTCCACAACTCACACCCGCTCAGATGTCGTGTCTCACTTCGATGAAAAAGATCCTACAAGTATTCCCCAAGACCTTCGAGCTCGGGCGCGGAGGTTATGTTCCCACCAAGTAGAAAAGTCGATAGTTTCAGTTCCAGGTACCCTTTCCTTGCAAGGCCTCCGGATTGGCATTCCGCAGGTAATATAACTCGACTGCCTCACTCTAATATTTAATTGATTGTTAAGTACCTAGGAGTATTTCCCAGCAGAGCTCCAGCCGTCTTCGCTCCAGCCGTTTCGCCAAACCCTCGTATACCTGCAAAAACTTGGTGCATCGTTGATCCCTGTGTCGTTACCTTCTACTCCTTACGCCCTTAGCGCCTACTACGTCCTGGC
The DNA here is from genome assembly GCA_015039355.1 of Ramaria rubella. NCBI lineage: Eukaryota > Fungi > Basidiomycota > Agaricomycetes > Gomphales > Gomphaceae > Ramaria > Ramaria rubella. The sequence continues at coordinate 171,693 of MU134478.1, forward strand.
AAGTGCTGAGGCAAGCAGCAATATGGCACGATACGACGGTGTTCGTTATGGTGAGTCTCCCCGCTCGTCAACAGATAGTTGCTGAACAAAAGCTTCTAGGCACCTACGTTTCTCCGCCAGTTGGAACAGACAAGACCCGCACGGCAAATGTATATGCGCATAGCCGCTCCCACGGTTTTGGCCGAGAAGTCCAAAAGCGCATCCTCCTTGGGACCTACGCTTTAACTGCCGAGTGCGTCGCGCGGTACTTTCCTCATATACATACGCTGACAATACCATGGACGGGTAGCGCATTTGATAATTACTTCCTCCAGGCACAGCGACTACGGACCCTGGTGCGCGCCGATTTTGACCGCGTATTCCGCATCCCGAACGTGCTCTATGCAAATAGCACGCCGCCGCCGCCCGATTCGTCCTCATCCACCCCTAATACATCTCCATACGGTGTCGACGTACTCCTTCATCCATCCACGATCCGCACTGCGCCACGGCTGTCTGAAGCGTTTACCCAGGGGATCGAAACGTACGTGCAAGATGTGCTTACTGTCCCTGCATCGTTAGCCGGAGTACCCGCCATGAGTATTCCTGCTGGCCATGGGGAGGACGGGTGGCCGGTCGGTGTGAGCGTTGTAAGCCAATGGGGATGCGAAGAGATGGTTCTGCGGGTAGGGGAAGTAGTGGAACAACCGGTAGGTATGGACCCTCTGTGCAGTGCAAACAGGGCAGCATAATATAAATGTAATAAGTGAAATACTCTAACAAGCGTGATACACGGTAATAGGGGGTTCATCTCGCAATCTCATACACTACTCTTCTAGTCAATAATATTAAGCTCTTGAGTCCGATGCCGCGCAAATATATCTTTGTACTGGTCCCATATTCTGAGGAGGATGGTCAGTCAATGCTTGTTCCGAGACTTCAGTGAAGATTCACCGTTCTAATTCTTGAATGTAAAGCTTCTGTATGGCCTCTACTTCCTCCATCGTTGGCTTGTCATTTTGGGTTACGTGTATCGGCCTTCCAACTATACGAAACGGTGAGCCAACTCTTCCGACCACAGAACATTTAAGCAGAGATACTCACCGACGGAGACAATACTACGACGATACGGCATTAAACCGAAGTTATCTATTGTGATGAGATGTCGAATTACAAGAATGCCACAGGTCAAACCGAGAGATACTCACAGTTTAAAAGGCCTCGTCCGTGGAAAAGAGGTAATGTAAACCCGAACACGCTCTGGAATTTCTTCTGCAATGAATATACCGTTGTGCCTTTTGCGTTTGGCATTTGTTGATAGATCTAAGATAAGCATTCCTTGAGCGGGACTGAAGGAGTCTGAGCAAGGCAAAGTACCGACATCATTTTCTCCAAACGAGAAGACGGGAACAAGATCAGCACTGGTAGTGAAGGCTGAGCATTAGGGAACGGGGAAATATATTTCGAATGACCATTACCCGTATTGTATTGCTATTTTGATGAAGCCCAATCTACAAACATCAATCAATTTCTAGCACTGCGCTGCAGGATTTATAGGGATACGTGCCTTTTCTTTAACGTTAAATCATTCGTTCCCGGACGGGCTCGCAGGCTCTACATGATTACTGAGCATGTATCCACTTCCAAGCGGAACACACTCTCATACCTCCGCCGCACCACCTACAACAATCGTGATAGCCTGTCCCGGGCCCCCCTTGAGTATACTGGCGCATGATTTTTTGCTCACAGAGCATATTCCGAGTGCGAGAAGGATATCACGGTATATAGGCATGCGGAAGTTGGACGTGAGTGTGAGGAGGTGCGGAGTGATGCCGGGGAAATTGGCAGAGAACCCTGTGCCTCAAGGAGAAGGTAAGTCGGGAGGATGTGAAAGTGCGCTACGCAGCTTACTTTCTGTTCCGAAATTTGTGATCGCGCCCCTAGCGAAAGAGCGTGAGGCTAGAACGAGATTTATTGACAGAGAGCGGCTCACATGCCGATAATACCTGTACTGCGACGTTAGCAGATCTATATTCCTGGTTGGTGGGTGAGCGTACCGTGCGGGTGGTACCCAAACAAGTACGGTCTGTCGGGCGGTAGATCAGTCTCCTGCAGTATCAACCATGGGTCGTTTCAGCACAGCAGATGAACACAGGCGCGAGAAGCACGAGACCTTCTTCATGCTATCTTGCAGATATGAGTCTCTGCCACACCGCGCTCGAAGAATAAAAAGCACTCACGACACCGGGTAGTACGCCGCAAAGTGTCTCCAGAAGCTCAGTTCGCGGACCCAACGTTGTGGACGTCCACCGCGTTCTGGAGCAGGATCGAAGTAGGCCCAAATGAGATATAAGACGATGAATGGCCAGAGAGGCGGAAACGAGCTATGTCGATGCAGAAACGGTTCAGCATCTGATCAGCAAGCCGATGTAGTGCGTAATATACAGACCATAGTAGAAAGAAGACAGAAAGAGTGATAGGCATCATAAGGGCCCAGAGAGCCACAGCCGCGGTCTGCAGACGCCGCTTTCGTGGAATATTTGCAGGGGCAAACTCGATGGTAATGTTATGCATGGGCTTAAGGGTGGTCATTTTGGAGAATCGGTCTTTGAGCGAAGTGGAGGATGAAGTTCGTGTTTTGAGCCGCGGTGTTGCATTGTTACTATTTGGGAGCCGCGGGAGCGGGAGATATGAACTGCAGGTATCGCCCGCCATGGATGGCTCAGCGAGGGGAGATGCGGTACTTATGCGAGTGGAAATGACTTGTAAAAAGTTGGAGGGTGGACAGCGTTGAGCCTCTACCGTACGTAATCACTTGTCTCGGTGTTTGTTCTATTGTACCACGAAAACTTGGACAACACCCTAGAAACCACAACACCTTGCGCACAGGTCCATCAGATTAATATTGGATCCATCGATGTTCCGGAATACCCCTAAATGCGTTATTTCCGGCTCCGTCTATTGCCTGCAATCTTATCCTGATATCATAGTAGCTTCTTGGCAGCGAAGGTTCACTTATCTAGTCCGTGCTTGGCCACGCACATGCCTCAACCTATCTCCATATGTACTCTCCAGCAATCTGTTGAAGCAACTGCAGCATACGTTTGAGACGTGAAACATTCCGCCTCCAGATGCTCATAATTTTTGCATAGGTAATTGCTGATGAATCATAAAGTTCCAGACTATATGTACCAGCTATGGGAGCCACATGCACCGGTATCTATTCTGCAACCCGCGAATATTATAGGGTCGAGGTGCCGATCCGAGTCGTTGCGAGCGCCTCAGGTTCGGGGAGATTGCACGTACGCTCTTTCATTTTCTGTCAGGGATTCACTTGAAGTATTCGGTGTGCTGCCAGTGGACGGTATACGGGGTTTCCATCTTCTGCATGGGGGTGAATGAGCTGACAAAAATCGCAAACTCCAATCCTTCCAAGACTGCATTGACGAAAAAGAGGAGTATGTGGAGTACAGCGTAGAGATTAGATGCACCAGAGTATCCTTCGATGGCCACCAATGCCGCGGCGTCATCGGTAGACCTATTCCCCCCCGCACCCCATCTCAAGTCTCAAATTGCGTCGACTAAACCCCAGTTTCAGCTCAGTACCAACAATACCTTGAATGCAACTAGCGTCCACAGAGCTACTGAATCTCACTTTAGTATTACAAGTCCATTGCATTTCCACAAGTCTGATGTCACTGGCAGCCTAGTGGTTTCATTTAATCTCGACAGGTCTCGTATGGTTACCCAACCTCCGCTCCAGCCACGAAGATTTTTAGGAAGCCCCGTATCATATTTGCCGCGTAACGTGTCTCTAACAAGACATCACTAATAGATTGGGATACTCTCAAACGACGCGCCGACATACACTTCCCATGTAGGTCTCGGAATGGGTTATCCGGACGTGCCAAGATCTTGTTACGTACGCGATATGTGCGTCTGACACCATCCGACACTCCGCCCTGTTTTGCTACTTATGCCTTCTTCGCACTTTAGTCTCACGATTTCCCGGCCGCGACTGAGTGCCCAGTTACAGTACAGTATGAAGCCGACACGTCCTCATCACAAAGTCGAATCTGAGACAAACACTGAGTGAGCCATGTCTATGATCAATCTACTGTAAGTGTGTGACGAGTCTCGCGGGTACCCGTATTGGCGTGCGTATGTCTTTCATCGGAGTTGCGACTTTCCATTGTTCTCAGAAACATACGCACTGGGGTATTATACTCTGGTGTGGGGGCCTATAATTACGGTGGTAAGAGGTGTATAAGTAGAACTTTTATCACCGTCGTGACTCCTTGAATTTCATATAAGTCCGGTGAGATATTATGAAAGGTGTCTTATTGTCACTCACAGGCATAGGAGGAATCGTGGGCATCGACGTTGGGTCTCCAAGCTCAGGAAGTCTGAGGCCGCCGTTACGAACAGAGAGTAGTCTACCGTGGACCAATGCACATACTCCACGTGTCACGTCATTAGTGCTCGTAATCCACCAAAAGCCCATGCCGATAGGAAAACTAACTTACTATTGCTCTCACATTTCAAGCACTTGTCGCCCATGCGAAAACAAGACACTTTGGACAAGTTGTGGGAAACGCATGTATAAACAGACGATACACTTCGGTGCTATAACTGTCATATGCTCTATAGTGCGGCGTGGAGGAGCTATAAGATAATTCCGAGAAAGGTTGTGAGTGCACTTTGTTCCTGTATTTACTCTTCCTCCTTCCTTCTTTCTTTCCCAACCAACATCTAAACTCGCGTCGGGTATCCACCATCCTCTGAATCCTCTCCGCAAACCCTCCCTGTCATGGTACGAGGCCTGTGGCTGCTTTCCCTGTTCCAACACTCTTATTCATGTTGTTTTCATGCGCCTAGTAATCGCAGCGAGGTATTGAGGGACTCCAGTGAGATTTCCCACCGAGAGGTAAAATGGGATATGAAACCTGTGATATAAGGAATCATAATTCAAGCAACAAGCTGTAATTTTGCGGTTAAAATCTTGAAGAAAGCATCAGAAGCCAGATAGGCATGAGGAAAGTCTGAATCATCCGCTTCATCCATCCATTGCGCTATTATGTCGGCCGCTCCGCTCATCAGGACGATTCGCGCGACTGCAAGATGAAGGTTACACAGCAAGGGAAGGGGACCGTTTCCAAGTTTCTCTCCATCAGGACCTTGTCCGAAGTTTATCTCGTCCCCATCTTTTAGCACAATGAACCCTGGACCAGGATCTTTTATGGCCGTTCGACCAATGAGCCTGTGTACATATTTTACCTTGCTTGACATTGTCAGTCAGATTCAGCCTACTAGAGAGCACAAGCCCTTACTATTCCGTCGCGTTCTTGAGCCTCTATCCCCCACAATAGCTGGTCATAAGTCGTGTGGGCATCCGACTGTATATTCATCACAGTTCCTACACTGTTCAGATACTCCAGAACGACCTTCGCCGTCTCCTCGCCGGCAAACATAGAGATCAAAGCCAAAGTATCTGGCTGTATGCGGGAATAATTAAGGAGAAAGCATTTTTTTGGGTGATACTGACCTTCTGGTGGAATGAATTGGGGATTATATGGGCCAGTACAGGGTCAATATGAGACACAGTAGAGTTGCTGAAAACGCCTTCAGGAGGTTTGAACGATCTTTTGGTAAACACGCATGCTTTTCCATCACGTTTAATTGCCTGTATCATAATAGGTCGACTTTTAGACAGATTGCATCCGTAAAGTCAAGGCGTACCAGTTGTTTAAGAGCAGCTTGCTTTCGATGTCCGAAGTTCCCATCAGCATTGAGAACAGCAAGGAGAGTATCCGTTTCCATTCGGTCGAGCGCTCCTACTGAGAAGGGAGTGCCGGGTTTCGACTTGGGCTCCCCCGGATTCAGAACTGTTGCAAGTCGGTTGTTTGGCAAGGGAAGGTAACGTCACGTACATGCCACACCAAGATGAGTGAATACTTCGGCTGCCAAGTTGAGTACTGGAGAAAAATCTATCTCTTCAGGGCGTAGACCTTGCATCAATTCTTCCGCAACCATCTCGGGTTGTATGCTCTCAGGATCGCTTCTGATCAAGTCCACTACGGAGACTCAGCCAGGCAAGCCACATCAGAGGGATACGTGAATACCAATTTCTTTTAGCTTAGAGTGACATTTTGCCAGATTTTCCCAAAATTTGTCCAACAATGAACCGCCAAGTTGGTTTGACTCAATGATGGCGGGGGACAGGAGCTCTGAAGTTATTGCTTGATAACTACCGCCGATCTCCCCTGATGTTTGCAGACGACTCGTGTTCTGCCATCCCCACTTTTCAGCTGCGGAAAGGAGTGCAATGGCATGCTGTTCCGTCGATGGGTGAACCATGAAGTAGTGGTGTAAATGGGCTCGTCACGTATGTCACGAGATTCTAGCTCCGCCTACGTCATCCTCCGGTGCCGCCCGGCGAGCTATTTCCCCACCTGCTCGGAACTGGACTGTGGACTCAACACTCTGAAGGCGAGTTTGCATTCACAGATGTAAGATAGCAGACACTTAGTTTCCGCAACCTTAAGCGCCGGTCGGGGCTGTCCCACGGCGATGGGTTCTGCTCGGCGACTATCAACCAAAGTACAAAAATGGTGACCATAGGATTATTCCCAAGATGCTATTCTATCATTGCATGGTCTTAGTTTTTTAAATTAGGACAAATGGCAGTCACTAAAGTTCAAAAACATGTTTTTGTCAGAAATATGTCTAAACCATGTTTCCTATACCAGGGTGAAATTTAACTTTTCGGCTTCTGTGATTTTGGCCGCTTACATCAGCATCTCAGCAATCTCCGACCACCTAGCGGAGTCTGAATTCTAGTAGGTGTTTTGGCACCATGCTAGGTGACAAGCCTGTATGTCTAATAGACTGCAGAGGAGTTCTTAATAGCTCCTTAAAGAGTATACCTATGGCATTAATCACCTCCCAGCCCAGCCCATCCCTGATTTGAGAGGTCCATGTAACCATCTGCCCTGATTTTGGCCACTTAACCCTAACCCTATGCTTACAAATGGGTGCTAAACAAGCGCTTAGAGGTTGCAGGAACCAAATGTCCGTTATCTTACCTAGACTCCCGTCCATTGTTTTTACCCTCTTAGATAGTGATTGCATTACAAAACAATGACCCTAACAGAATAAGCCGATAGGATACTGATCCGAGTGATGAACCGCTGGGTTGGCGCCAGGGTGCTCTCATTGGCTGGCACACCATTTTGTTGATTGTTTGCGCACCATTGCGTCTATTGTTGTGCATCATTGCATTGATCATTGCGCACCATTGTGTCAATCGTTGCGTGCCATTGCATTTTTTGCACAACAATGCAATAATACACAATTGTAGACTCTAACTAGCTTGATCCAAGTAAATCCTCAAGTATCTATGGAAGCCACAATGATTAATTGCATTGTAATGGGAACAAAAAAATCTGAAAAAGTGCAATATATTACTTCAACAATTTGTCCCCAGACCAAAATAATATTTGAAGACCATTTCCCAATATCTATTTGTTGTATTTTGATTGTTAGCATATTTGAGCTTGCTGCTATATTGTAACAATCAACTAATTGCATACCATTGTTTTTCCATTATATTTGCTGCAGTTACTATTGTTGCTCTGTGATATGTCACTATAAAGCTTGGGTTCAATATTGATGCAACAGTTTTCAGTTTTACACTGTCACAATGCAGCAAAAAATACTAATATGATGAGTGAATCAACACTCTTTTGGGCAATTGCTTTTACGGAAGTTGTGCTCAATGTTACATAAATGCTAGACCTATGGTTTTACAGTGATTGAAGTAGTATTGTAAGTGAAATGGCTGATGTGTGGCTTGCCGGAGGGGCATGGACAAAAGTTCAGTTTTGTGTCTCCGCCAGACTGCATTCCACATTTCTTCAAGGTTGTACTGGAGACCACAGTACATAGCAACTGGCCCTGGTAGGTAAATATCGCCTCTGTACAGATCTCTCTGATAACGTATAACATATGCAGGCCCTCAGTGATTATGTAACTAGCTTATAAACGTTTAAACCCCCTCTACAAACACAGGAATCTGGTCATGCACATACTATGCAAAGGTGAGGATTCACTTTTATTTGCAGCTTATTAATAGCTATATTATGCCGCTGGTCAATAGAGCAACATGTCCCTCAACTCAAGATCTATTACCAAGCAGACTAGTAGCACCTGAGGTTTTTGCCACTGCAAAAAAAAAAATTGCAATGCAGAGCTCCATTTTCCACAAGGATGCCTTTTTCCACACAGGATGGCTGAGGATGGCAAAGTGGCACCACATCCACATTTAATCATAAAGTTGTAAGGGGAACCCCTCATATTCTTCTTTTTATTCTCCTTCTCTTATTCTCCTCTCTTATTTATGTTCACCTCTTCTGTCCCCATTTCCCTTTTATCTCTCTTTTCTCCCTGTTGTTTCTATCTAATATTCCCATTTCCTTCCTCCCCTCCTCCTTCCTACTCACTTCTACAGCTGGCACTTCTATTCGCAATTTAAGCGCCCACTTATGTGTGCAAGTTGGAATCTACCTGGGCTACGTCATAGGTCACGTGACTTCCATTTTAAGCACCCAAAATGTTCAGTCAGTTCGGAGTCTTTCCTTAGTTAGTTGCCTTGGCAGTGGGAGTCCTTAGGCTTTTCTCTTTGGATTCCCATCTGTCAGGTATGTATCCTTGCCTGTAGCCATCCTTTAACTTATATACTTTGGATTCCCATCTGCCAGTGTTCAGTGTGATATTCCACTTCCCCTGGAGGTTGCCCTTATAGTAGAAAAGCCTGACAACTTACTGGACCGGCTGCTGTTGCTATTGTCTCTGAATCAACTTCTTCAGGTGCATAGCAGTTCAGAACCCCTCTGGTACACTCTCTACATAGCACCCTATATTCCATCTATCCCCACTATGTCTACACCCATCTCTGAAGACCCTATTTCCTTTGATTTCCAAGTGGCTTACAATGAGCTTCACCAACGTGTTGCTGTCCTAGAGACTGCCCTATGTGTTGAAAGAGAGGAGAAGGAATTGTTATCACAACAACTCTGGCAAATAGATGTCCAAGTACACACCTTGAACCATGATGTCGCCAACCTCATGACCACATCACTCTCCCCCCCCACCACTCACAAATGTGCAACACCTGCCACTCCAGCTGACTTCAGTGGTGACAGAGAGAAAGGACGAGCCTTCCTAAACTCATGCAAGCTCTACCTTGCCCTATGCCCGACCCAATTTGCCAATGATCATGCCAAGGTCCTCTGGGCCCTGTCATTCATGAAATCTGGTCGTGCCTCTTCATTTGCCACACGTATCTTTGAGATGGAAACCAAAACTGGCAGGCCTACTCATCCTTCTTGGGCTTCTTTTGAAAAAGCATTCAAATCAACATTCTTCCTTCCTCATGAAGAGACTACCACCAGGACCAAGCTTGAGTCTCGTCAATATTATCAAAATCGTCGCACGGTTGATGATTACATCAACGAATTCGAGGAACTGGTCGAGAAGTCTGGGTATACGGAACAAGCCTCCCTGGTCATGAAATTTTGTCACGGTCTAGACCCCTCTGTCCAGAGTTGAATTGCAAATATTGTTGAAGGACACCCCTCAGATGATGACCTTTCTGAATGGTTTTCAGTGGCTAGGACAATTTCACAGGCACATGCTGCCAATGAAGTGTTTCAAAGTGCTTCCTGTGGTACACCAAACACTTCAGCCCGCCCCACCATTGTCTCTACTGGTCTTAACCACAGAAACCCACACCCACCTCACCAATCAGACTTGGCACCACAACTTCAGCTAGCCCCACCTGCTGTCACCAATAGCTGTTCAGCCAGTAGCAATGGAGGTAGATGCCACTCGTCGTCGTCAATCTAGTTCTCTTGTCTGCCATAGGTGCGGAAAACCAGGCCACTTCTCTAGAGAATGTCCTCAAGCCTTTGATGTTCATACCATGACTGCAGAAGAGAAGGAGGAATGGATCACCCACTTGGTGTCATCTGCTGATCATAAAGCTACAAGCCCTATCAAGGAGGATGGTCCAGAGCCTCAGGAAGAAGAAGAGGATTTTGTGTCACGCAGCAGATGAATAGTGTGCCCCTGCCACCAATTTCCAATCATTTCGCTCCACTGCTGTATAATCAGGTAAATGATGAATATACAGATTCAGAACCTGATTCCTCAGCTACGGAGACCGAAATGCTAGACACACAACCCTTAACTCCTTTCCGACCTCTTACTCGCTTCCATCGTAAAAAATGGGAACAAAACCTTCCTGCACAATATGTTGTTGCTTCCACCCCAGGCCCAAACTCCCTCTCTCTCCCAGTTGAGGTTCAAACCACAGACACAGCAGAGATCAAGTTGGTTTGCACTCTACTTGACTCTGGTGCCACTGGCTTGTTTATCGACTCAGGATTTGTTAAGGAAAACCGCCTCACTGCACAACCACTCTCTCGTCCTATTCCTATGTACAATGTTGATGGCTCACCCAATGAATCTGGATCTATCACTGAAGTTGTTGATCTAATTCTGACAACCATGATAGGAGATATACAACTCAGAGGACTTCCGGGTATGGCTTATAAGGGGAGTATAGGAGGAATAGCGCAAGTGCTAACGTATACCCATAAGCTAGTTTGGAAGGTAAGAGGGAAGATGCAGTAGCCAAAACTGGGTTTGAAGCTTGGTCACTTACCAACCGTAGCATAACAGGAGTCCTTATGGACCATGTAGTTTCTCGTGCCTGGTCCTTGTCTCTAAACGATGTCAATACACGGATTCCTGAAGTAGTTCGTTCTGAGCAGAAAACAAGGGAGAGACCTCCTTTAAACATAGGTTCACAGTACTAACCAAGTTTACAAAGACTCAGTAGTAGTTCAGTGTACTTAGTGAATGAGTAGAAGCCTCTGTAAACTGTTCGTTGACCTTAGGATAACCTGTCGATACTGAGTAAAAGTAGGGGACTGAGTGAACGAAGAACCGACATGAAGATAAAGGTTAACAAGGTGTACCAGATAACAGACACTGAGTGAAGATAAGATAAAGACCGAAGATAAAGTTTAAGCGACGGTGTAAAGATAAGTAAAGAAGCTGGTGGACTGAGTAAAAAGGTAAGGAATGTTTGGTAGAAGGATAAAACCAAAAGACGGAGAGCGGCAATCAGTAAAGAGGACAGACGACAGCTGCTGTAGCAACATACCGTATGAACGTAGCAAACAACAAGACGAGTACATATATTCCGGACAAAGCGGAATCACATGGGGTTAAGTGGAGAAAGTCAACCTAAGTGTTCAGATTCAGATTCAGATTCAGATGACGATGCAGATGATGATGATGCAGATGTAGTTCCGGTCGAAACAGTTAGTGTACTGTAAACGACAACACATAGAGCAGAAGCGAATGCAGTAGCATAATGCAGTAGTAGTAGCAGTGACGATGCAGGAGTAGAAGCAGAAACAAGATGGAAACAACGACGACTATCGTTTCGCGTGACTCGGTTTGTGGTCACAATCATCGGTACGTTGCTGCTGTGGCGATGAGTGACAGAAAACCTAAGTAAAGGTTTTCATTTGGTTGTTACAAGAAGTGGACATTTGAGGTCAGGAAGGTCACGTACCTAGTGTTTCTCAAGACCAACCTCTTCGTGGTTTAATAGTAACAGTAAACTCGGTCACGGTACTAGTCTAGCCGTACTCTCACGTAGACTGGAGAGGTAACAGAACGGTCCTGCTACCATGTCCAACTTCAGCTTGGCTCTGTCTATTTCTCTGGTCGCCCGAACCGCTGCCAACTCGAAAAATCGGTACGTCTTTATAAGCTCTAAAAACACCAGACAGGTCTAAAGCTGTACTACAGAACGGGAAAGTTCCTTCACAGTGGTAAGAAGTTCCCGTGTGTACTACCGCTCGTAAGGGGACAGTACCTAGAGTATCAACGCGAGTTGGCCTGACTCTGAGAACCTCTTCTTCCGATACCCCACGGTAAACAATAGCTGGAAACCTGACAACCCTTTCTTGTCGTGACCAACGTTTTAGTCTCGATAGACGAAGTTGTACTATACCCTCCAGTAGTAGACCCTTACGTTCCTACCCACGTCTACAATGGTTAGAGAAATATCACAGTTTCCGTCGGACGACATTCCCAGGGGTACAGGTTCCTCACAGAAACGTTTTCGTCCAGTTTGTAACCTGTACGTACCACACTCTTGAAGAGTTATTTAGTTGCTATCTTCAACCGTTTTGGTTCCTTACTGACATGGAGGAAGAATAACAATTCACAACCGGTGAGTCGTTGTGGTCGTTGGAACTGTCCTAGGTAAAGCCGAAAGGGTACTCTCGACTACTCTGGATCCATAAGTTAGAACCAGAATAGTTTCAACGTGAACAGTCCTGCGTTTATTTCGAACACAAGAGACTCTGTGACATGGTGAAAGGCATGCTGAAATACCACTGAAAGATCTAGAAGACTTTTCTAGTCTTACAGTAGGTCTATTTACGTATACTGTGGAAGTCGTTACTCCAGTACCTTCTACAGTAAGTAGTATCAGACCTTTCACCGTCCCGACAATCACTCCGGTTTCTTGTAGTGATCTCCAAGTTTGTCAGGGGCTAAACAGGACTTACGGCGAAAGGTGAGTGGTGGTAGAAACTAAGACTGTAACAATGTCGGGGTTACTTGTTGTTCGAATCATTTCATCACCCGGGGAGTATCCGACAACTGTTCCAGCCTTTAGTTTCCTTCTCCCATCACTAAGAACTAACAGTAACGTAAGTCGTGAGCTATCAGAACCTGTTTGGCATCCCGTGGTAGAAAGAAAAACTGTTTCTTGTGACCACTCCGGTAACCACTGAAGCTACCAGCCTACACAGGACACGAGTTTAAGAGGAACTCCTTAAGCAGGTTAAGTCGGACGATAGGACCCCTCTCCCCCATATGGAACCCACTCCGAGACCCCAACCGAGACCCAAGATTGAGTTACCGTACTAGGGTACCAAACGCAAGACCTTCGAAAAGTTTACTGAGGAAACGTTTCTGTAGAAACATCAGTCTGTCCATCAGTCCTTCTCACAGACTTGCAACCCTCAACGTGGTCCGACGAAGACGTTCCGCAACCCTACAACAACTTCTTCGTGTTTACTTGAGTCGAACCCCTCCCTCGTATCGTTGATCTTTCGTCAGTGGGAGAAGATACCGAAGTAGTCTACACGGAAGTCGGTAAAGTCTTAATGGGGGTATGACAACTGAGTCCTCCTCAAGAAGAAGTCGACAACTAGGTAGACTTAGTACGTACTCTTACCCCGTTCCTGGTTATACCGTCCACGCGTCAGTATCCCGGAAGACTACAAGAAGGAACTACTACAACGTTGTACATACCGTGACCCCTCCTGTGGCTCAGTAGGTATGAAGAACTCTGAAGGTCAGTTGAAGACCCAACACCAGGGTTTCGGTCCACATCGGTTCCTAGTATGTAACTACGGGATCCACGTATTGTCGCTTGTATCGAGAGAGTCTTACCAGAAACATAGC
>MU134479.1:0-131911 GCA_015039355.1 Ramaria rubella
CCTCTCGTGTGTCACCTTCGCCATTCAACAGTCCGACCTTTAGAGGGAACCCACCTGATTTCAACAGCAGACAATGGCAAGGCTTCCCAAGAATACCTCCTTCCACTCCACCGCCTAGTCCCACAGTCTTGACTATGTCGCATCGCCAAAATGTGTTGACACCATTGCAACCTCAATCTCTTCCTCCTGGACCCCTTTGGACCACCCAGGACAACCACCTCCTCTAGCATTTCCTAGCAGACCACCTCCCAGACCTCCTGGCGGACCCCCTCCCTTTGGAGGACCACCTGGAGCACCCTTCAGCAGACCCCCTGGCAATCCCTTTGGAGGATCACCATCTGCACCACCACCACCTGGAGGACCAGTGAACGGTCCCTGGTACCAACCTTATGGCGTCCCTTACTATGTAATGACACAATCACAACAGGAAACCAATTCCGAAATTGGTAAACCAACTCACTTTGACGGTACCAAACTGGAATCTATCCAAGCATTTATCGCTCAATGCATTATGGCCTTCGATAACAAACCTCGAAAGTTTTCAACCGATCGCCAACGAGTCGCATATGTGGCCTCCTATCTCTCTGGGATCACTCTTGATTGGTGGCTCCCACACCTCACTGCATCACTCAAAACAACCATCCAAACCAACTGGGATGAATTCATTATCGCTCTCAACCAATCATTTGGACAACCCGACCTCGCTCAATCTGCCCAATGATCAATCCGACAGCTCAGAATGAAGGATAATCATTGCATTGATAAATACATGATTAAATTCGCTGAACATGCTCCTCATACAGGTTGGAATGACCCCGCCCTTTACGATGCATTCTACGAAGGTCTTGCCGAACGCATTAAAGACCATCTTCTGTTGCTACCACGAGCGACAACCCTCGCCACCCTCAAACAACAAGCCCTGGAATGCGACAATCACTACTGGGCTTGCCAAAACAAGAAAAACTCTCACTCCACATCAGCTCACCAGACTGGAAGCGCTTCGACATATATGAAGGAATCGGAGCGCAAGCCATTCGAACAAAGAGGCAACAACTACTCCAGCGACAGCTCAAAACTGTCGCAAGGAGTGGCGACAGACCGAAAAGACCTCAGCAGTGTACTCGATAACACCAGTCATTTGACTGACACTGAGAAGGAGCGCCGTAAAGCCAAAGGCTTGTGTATTTATTGTGGAGAAACTCCTGACCATCACAGTCGCGACTGTATCCATGTGAAGAACCCACAACAAGCGTCAGGACAAGCCACCTTTACCATTTTGGCAGAACCTCAATCAGCAACAATCGAAGAAGTTATAGATGAGGAACCTCAATCCTCGGTGGAAAACTAATCAGTGATCTATCCGACATGTGCACAATGGGTCGCATGGCACACCTGCACACAATTTCCTCTGTACAATTATGGTCGGGACTTGTATCTCGATCCAACGTTTCATTCATCATTCATCTAACTCTCTCTGATCATTCTGATCCTGTACCTACTCTCATAGACTCCGGGGCAACATCAAATTTTATTGATGTACAATTAGCAACACAACTTCTAATGGCCCGATAATCTCTTTCGCAACCAGTTTCTCTATGTCTATTTGATGGAAAACTTGCCACCAGCGGTTTCATCCACGAATACATTGAAACCACTATCTCTTTTCCCGATTTGTCATCTCGATCTCTATCACTTCTCATTACTCAACTTCATCCATCAGCCCCGATTGTCCTAGGTCTTCCCTGGCTAAAAACCACGAACCTGACAATCAATTGGGCTTCAATGTCACTTCATTTCCAATCCGGCACTGGCTCAACACTTCCAACAATGACCACCACCATGTCTTGTATCACAACCACTCAGGACGTCCAATAGACGCTACCTTCGGTTTTCAATACCATCCCAGAACTCCACACTTCTTCAGGGTCGCCCCCTTTGACAGTCCCTGGTTCTTCAGCAATTATATCGCCACCATCGGGTATCCTTTCGAAACCCAATTTCTCTCAATCCGACTCCTCTATCTCCCAGTTGCCAATCGATATGAATATGCCAACTAATTTTTCTGACCCATTACCTTTTCCTGACAGATTCATTCCCAATATAAGGACACGCAAAGTTCCAAAAATCACTCTTGTTGGTGCTGCTGCATTCAGGAGATTCATAAATGCAGGAGAAGACATATACTCTTTTCATTTTATTCCATTGTTACCTACATTCAAGTCTGAAAGTTTCCTTGCTAGCTCCCACAAACCTGCTCCGACATAGCTACTTCATGGTGAAGTATTACCAACAGACGAAGCAGAACTGCTCACCAAGGTTGTACCCAATGAATACCTCGATTTTGTTGATGTCTTTTCCAGACAAGAGGCAAAGGCCATCCCACCTCATAGGTCCTATGACCACAAGATTGAAATTGAAGACAACAAACCGCTACCCCATGGACCAATATATCCAATGTCAGGAGTAGAACTGGAGGCTCTATGCGAATTCCTAGACGATATGCTTGGAAAAGGCTTCATCCGACCATCGATTTCCCCTGGTGGAGCACCAGTACTATTCACTAAGAAGAAAGATGGGGGCCTTCGACTCGTTGTTGACTACCACGCTCTCAACAAGATTACAGTCAAGAATCGCTACCCGATCCCCCTCATTGGTAACCTTATCGACCAGCGAAAATCAGCGAAAATCTACACCAAATTTGATCTTTGCGCTGGTTACTATAATGTTAGGCTCAAACCCGGCCACAAATGGAATTCAGCCTTCTGCACCCGATATGGGGCCTTCAAACTTTTAGTACTACCGATAGGTCTCACAAACTCTCTGGCGACATTTCAACATTTTATGAACAATATTCTTTGAGATATGACTGATCGCTTTGTTGTAGTCTACCTGTATGACATTCTAGTATTTTCTGACAACATCGACGACCATCGGAAACACGTTTGGCAGGTACTCACTCGTCTTAGAGACCATAACCTTCATATCAAACCCAAGAAGTCCATCTTTCACTCTATTTCCATCAAATTCTTAGGGTTCATCGTACCGCCAGCTGGCATATCAATGGACCCTGCAAAAACAGATGCAATTGAAGATTGGCCAACACCCAAAACCCTGAAGGATGTCCAGTGTTTTTTGGGTTTTGCCAATTTTTACCGACGTTTCATCGCTCGTTTCTCCGATATTGTACTTTTGCTAACACAACTGATGCGTAAGGATACCCCATTTGCATGGAATACACTGCAAAACGACGCTTTCGAACACCTCAAACTCGCCTTTACTAAGGCTCCAATTCTTACTCATTTCGACCCCAATAACCCTATTGTTGTCGAAACCGACGCATCCGATTATGCCATGGCAGCGATCATCTCTCAAATCTCTCCTGACGACGGTGATATCCATCCTATTGCTTTCTATTCGCGAAGCATGAACCCAGCTGAATTGAACTATGAGATATATGATAAGGAACTGCTTGCCATCTTCGAGGCCTTTAAACAATGGAGAAACTACCTCAAAGGCGCTACCCACATAGTCCTTGTCTTATCTGACCACAAAAACCTGGAATACTTTGCGACAACAAAGCAACTCACCCGTCGGCAAGCTCAATGGTCGGAATATCTCTCAGGATTCAACTACATCATTTGCTATTGTGCCGGACGTCTTGGAACAAAACCTGATGCACTGACACGTCGTGGCGACGTGTACCCTAAAGGGGGGAGTAGCAACTATACAGAAGCTAATCCTCATAACTTCCAGACCATGTTCAAGGCTGGACAGTTACTTCTGCGAGCCATAGTACTGGACTCAGCCTCCCTTCTTTCCTCCATCAAGCAAGGAATTCATACGGACCCCTTTGCACAGACGCATATATAGAGACTCCAACAGAAATAACCACCTAGCGACAACCTCCCTGACCCATGGTCCTTATCGACAGACAGTGATTTCCTTCTGTACAATGGTCTATACTACGTCCCAGACTACCAAGACCTTCAACTCGACATACTCAGATCCTGTCATGATCATCGATTATCGGGACACCCAGGAATTGGAAAGACTATTAACAATATTCGACGGCGATATTATTGGCCAAAAATCATCGCCTTCATTACCGACTATGTTAAGTCTTGTACCCCTTGTCGCAACACAAAATCTATTCACCATAAACCATTTGGACCCCTCAAGTTCTTACCAATTGGAGAACGACCTTGGGATTCCATCTCGATGGATTTTATCAAAGGACTTACCGCTATCCGACAGATTTGACACCATCCTAGTCATCGTTGATAGACTAACAAAGATGGGTTTATTCATCCCCATGTATCGTGACATTGATTCTGAAGACGTAGCCATTCTTTTCCTTCAACATGTCTTCTCTAAACATGGCACCCCATCCAACATTATCTCTGATCATGGCAAACACTTCATCTCCCGTTTCTGGCACTCACTATGCCAGCTTCTCGACATCAAGGCCAACTTATCGATGGCCTATCATCCCCAAACAGATGGACAAACCGAACAGCTCAACCAAGTCCTTGAACAGTACATTCAGATTTATGTTAATTATCAGCAAGACGACTGGTCACATCTCCTCCCCCTTGCCAAATTCGAATTCGCATACAACAACACTTCACATTCAGCAACACAGGTCACCCCATTTTTTGCGAATAAAGGCTTCCATCCTAACCTCAAAGTTTCCCTTGATACTGTTCCGTCAGAGACTGCTCACCAAATGGCTGTAGATCTAAAGGAACTACACCAGTATCTCCGTGAACAAATTAAGGTAACCTTGGCACAGTATCGAACATCAACCGACAATTGAAACACAGCAATTCCGAAGCTAATAGTTGGTGACAAAGTTTGGCTGGACAGTCAAAACATCCGAACCAAGTGACCGTCCAAGAAACTTGATCATCAACGGCTGGGACCTCATCCTATAGTCGAAAAGGTGTCGTCGCACGCATTTCAACTTGGCTTACCACCATCCCGTCTTCCACGTATTGCTATTAGAACCCGCAACCCCAAGTCTTATCCAAAACCGCAATCCAGACCCTCCACCTCCTGTTGAAATTGAGGATTCCCTCAAATATGAAGTTGGTCGCATTCTAGACTCCCGACAACAAAGGAAACGCATACAATATCTTGTCAAATGGAAGGGCTATGAACACACTAGCAATGCGACAAGTTGGGAATATTCTGACAATCTTCAACATGCACCGAAACCTGTCAAAGCATTTCACAAGGCTTATCCCGATAATCCCCGACCTTAAAACTCTTCTTTCAATTATACTTTAGCTAAAACCCTCATTTGATCCAAAACACTACATGATGATAGTCCTAGCGACAGCATCGGAATTCCTTCCGAAGCAACATCGATCGCACAAGACATCTGAGAAGTTGTTTTTCACACTCTTCCTTCCAAAAAACTTTCATTCTCTTTTAGTTAAGATGCTTTTCACTCAATACTTCTTAAGGCGATCAATTTTTAAGAGATGCTTTTTTCTTATTTACACTCTCCTTATTATTCTTTCACAAAAACTTTTCCAACTTCTTATTTGTGCTCCTGATCCATTCCTGAACCTCCAACATCTCCTTGTGAACCCCCATTACTGCATTGTTAGCAACAATCCACTGTTGCGCTAACCGATCCATCCAATCAGCTCCTTCCACCATCAAATCCTGCAAACTTTACAGGGTGCTGCTTCCGATAACATCGAGATGAAGTCGCTTCGGCGGGCGAACAGGTGATCCCCCTGGCGATGAATTCGGAATGAGGTCAAGGGGGCACTTAGCGCCACATGCAGGTTGCGAACAAGTTGAAGGAAGAGGAGGCAACGAAGAAGGACCAGCGATGGCGGACAATGCAACTTCCAGAGGACCTATGCCTTGGGACGACTTGACGACGGCCTTACCCTTACCCTTGGCAGCCGCTGTCAAAACCAATGCCTCAGCAGTCTGCCGTTTGGTGCATTTGGCTATACAAGCAGATATTAGTGATGATGACTAAAAACAAACCATCCACTTACGATTTAAGCTGCACTGCTTCCCATTGCAACAGCACTGTCCACATACACACCCTGGCAGCCCGTAACACCGATAACCACGGTGATTGCACATCTCACATTTCTTTTTGTTCTTGACAACGACACCCTATCGGACGTTAATAAGAGAACAAGCAGTCAATAGAGAAATTACTTAGGTTGACATATACGACCCCAGCGATGTGATACGCCGATTGATCACCATACTCTGCTGGCATGGCTATCCGATGTGTATCGGTGATCCCAACACCACCGAGAAGCTTAGCCTCGTGTCGTGGAATGATGGAGATATCATCGTGGGCTAATTGATCAACCGCTTTGTCCGTCAGATCCTCTGTCAGCGCCCCTTTACCGAAGAGCGGGGCTACCGGGGTGGACGGAATCGCCTTTGGTGGTGGAGTATCGATTCTGGGACTCACCAGATCCACAGCAGCCATCGTTAAGGGATTGGGTGAAGCCACTATGAAACCTCCCTATCGACAACAGTCAGGAACAATCGAAAAGAAGAGACTCGATCACTTACCTTCATTACCGATACCCAAGACTTTGCCGCCTCGATATCACTCCAAATCTTCATTACCTTGGATGGAATCATAAACTTCGGCTGTATGGATAGACGAGCCTCCATTGCATCCGATATCTTGTCCTGTTATCAATATCCATTAGCGACAGGGATCAACAAGAAGTGGTCCGACTCACATCTATTCCCTCCATTTCCTTCACCCACATCCCGATTTCCTCAAGGAGACTTTCGCGTTGCTTGGGTTCAGTCAATGCCTTGGTCTGGAACTGTCTTAATAGAGTGTTGAAAGAGGGCGCCATTGGAAATCGAATGAAGACTCGTTAAAAGCTGTGCCCACTTTTATGTTAACGACGTGTGCTGCGCACGGACAAGGTCACATTATCAGTGATACACCGCTCAACACCTATCAGGACGTGCACGGACCACAAGACTATCTGACAAATCACAGCAATTCTCCATATGCGTCACTGGGGCTCCAAACTAGATGGGGGGCTACTGTCATGATTCGACACCTAACGACACTTATCACTATTGCTATCCCCTCCACATCTTACTGACACTAGCAACATTAGTGATATTCACCATCCAAGATCGGATCACTCAACCTAACAACCGATCGTCAATATATGCGGCTCCAATAACAGTAGATAGGAACATCAATTACCACGACAGTTATACCTCCATTTAGTATATAGTCCACAAGGTATCTATCCGACATCGGTGAATACGTCTAGTATAAAACAGTAGGATAGAACACATGTATTTCTTTAGTTCTATTATCATAAGTCTTCCCCCTCTCTTTACTTAGTGTCATCTACACATCTAAGTGAAACAACGAGTCTAATGACTATTCTGAACTCATCATCCTCTCATCTCTACCTCTATCCAGTCTTAACAATCAATGTCGATAACATCGCTAGAACTTTATCTGCTAAGTGAATTCTAATCTCTTCTTTCAAATTACCTCTCTATTCTAGTCCCGACAAGTAGGCACCATCACGGCACTTTTCACTTAACTGTCTTAGTCTGTATACTTTGCAAACATCATCGCTAACACTTTCAGCTTCATCGGAAGGGTTCTTTTAACCACACTTGTTGTTACTAACTTTGTTAGACCAAAGATAACAGGTCAAAGGCGGTTTTTGACACACGTGTAGTGTTTACGTGTTTACGGCTCTCTTTGAGAGCCATAATCATCTGGGAAATGTGTCCAGTTGTACGTTTGTATCACTGGGTTTCTTCCTCCTGGCACACCGACTCTTGCTCTATCGTCCCTGTTTGGGACGGTGAACTTTGTGATCTGCGATGTTCTTGGACATGTGGGAGCTGTGAAATTCGCACCCCCAGCAAATTGTCCATGTCGCTAGTCAGTGGCTCTCTCGACTCATTGAGAGACGATCCTAACTTTGACCTAGTCAAAGTTCTTTTAGTTCTCTTAACAGACGATATATCATCTGTTTCTGATTCCTCCGGTGTGAATCTTCTTATATCTGCCGATACTCGCTTTAGACTCCTAGAGTCGGAAGCTACAGGTGTCATAGCAATACGAGGACTAGCTATCCTCGTCAGTGTTCTTGTTTGCCTGTCCACGTCGTGGGCAGGCCCAATTCTTCTGTCTGGGCCCTTGGCTGTGGCCCCAGACGTATCTGGATCCTCTCCGGATCTAGACGTTTGGCTTCAATTCCTTATCGACACCATAGATCTACGATCTATCAGCCACACTGTGGCGTTCTTCTATTGATTTAGAAGAATAAACAGTAAACGTCTGTTTACTGTTTCCAAGAATTCCGGCGAGTGTTAAACTTGTCGGTTTGGGCAAAAAAAGATCGGTTTGATCTTTTTCTTATCGCAGTACTGCCAATAGATTTGGCAGTCAAAAATGTGTAAGAAACTTAATGTATCACACGAAACAGACTGTGCCAGTAATTGTATTGGTGTCTGCGTGATGTGTGGTTACAAGTAAAAGTTATTGCTTATCTAATTACCTGTGGACAACTGTATAGTTGTCCACTATCTACAGGCGCCCCTAGTGGGCAGCTTATAAATACAACCCATAAACCACTCTGGTGACTTATATACCTTAATTAGTAGCATATATGCCACTGTAAGAATCTACATTCTTACAAAGCCACTTGGAAATCAAAGGAATTCAGGTCTTCTGGTATGGGTGTAGACATTGTAGAGGTAGATAGAGTATTAGGGAATGTACCAGAGGGATCCTGAGCTGCTATACGCCTGAAGATATCAATTCAAAGACGATGGCGACAGTGACTGGTCTAGTGAGTTGGCACACTTTTCTACTATAAGGGCAACTTCTGAGGCTAGTGGAATATTGCACTATAGCCTAGCAGATGTGAATCCGAAGATATATAAGTGTACAGGGAGCTACATGTGTGGGCACATACCTAGCAGATGGTAATCTGAAGAGAAAAGTCTAAGGACCCCACTGCCGACTACACTACCACATATAGAATGAAGCCTGAAAGCCCAACACGGGCGCTTGCAAGATCAACCTTGTGCCAAAGACGTAGCGAGAATAAAGGAAGGGGGAGAAATGGTGGGTGGAGGAGAATAGGGAGGTCATAGGGAAACAAGGATAATAGGAGTGAAAATAATAGACAGAGAAAAGAATAATAAAGATAGAAAAGAAGAGGGGACAGGGGTTCCCCTTACAGAACACGTACACGAGATAATGACTGTTATAATCCAAACCTAGCAGCCAATGTTGAGAATTGTCAGACACATTAAACAGAGCTCAACCAAAGGGACTCACGTGTGTTGAGTATACTTAGTGTAGTAGTAGGATCAGGGTGATAATGAGCTTTCGGAGAGCCAGAGTGCTTGGAGTGACTCGCCTTACACCAGACTTTGACGTGATCCTTTCATGCTCAGTGCAGCTATGATTTGGGTGATTTTGGGTTGAATCGAAATCTCCACAACATTCTAGAGAGACTGAATGTGTTTGATGTCACATTGAATGTGATGTGGTGGATATTTTGACGAGGACAATGGTGGTTGGGGTGAGGTGACACGTCGATCGGAGTTCTTTGGTTGGAGTGCGAATGGACTTGACGAAATTTCTCCTGTGATCTGACCTGACTCAGTGACCATGGATCCAAAACACTCATGCAACAGGTATTGAGAGGAATTCCTCGGAATAAGCTTCATAAATAATGTATATTTATGCTTTTGTACATACTTTGTAAATATTATATGACTGTGCCTTTTTCAAAGATAAGTGTATTTGAGTACAGTCAAAATGTACTGGAAAAAAGTGTATTGAATGCACTTTGGAGAATTCAATACACTTTTGAGAAGTGTGTGAGAAGCTGAGAAATTAGGCACTGTGAACCAGTGCAGTACAGGGCTGAATCTCAGTCCCAGTGCCTTAAGCACTGGTCTGGAGTCCCTTCTCTTCCTATACACTGTAGAAAGACTTTGGGCTCCCGACCAGTGCATTACGCGTGGGCACTGGTTGGAAGCCTAATACACATGCCGAGGAACAGTGTTCAAGTAGTTGAAATTCCACACACTGGAAGAAAGTGGAAAACCCACACTGTCTATCAGTTCTTTTTTTTGTTGTAAAAAAATTTAATATACACTTCACTTCAGTACAAAAATGGGCAAACCAATGCTCTGCCTGACCTGTGACCCGGTGTGAGCATCTACCCCACAAAATGGCAAGCCAACTCTACCACAAGCACCCGGCTAGTCTTCCTCAGGGTCAGGGTCTACGTGCAAGGTCGCCGCTGCGGTCAATGATCGCCCACTCATTTCCATGCTTAATGCGGCCGATGACGGCTCCAATTGCCTGCAGGTCAATGAAGATGGAGGACATTGTCTGCGTGTACGTGGTGACTTCAACTGTGGCGTCCTTGTTACCTGTCGTACAGGGTTTGACTAGGGCTAGAAGGTGTCGTCTGGCTTCGGTGATGCCCAGTTTGTTTGAACGGGGCATCTCTATTTTGATTATGTATTGTAATTGTCCATAAAAGGTTTGTGTATATTCAGTGGGTTGTCCACAACATGGACGTGGATTCTTAACTATTAGTTCGTACTGTTGATGTGGGATTTAGTAGATAACCAAGAGGTTAGAGGTAGTGTCACTTACCCGTACAAAGGAAGTATCACGACAGGTAAGGGCTTGAGCCGCACTGACTGCAACAGCTGTCTGATCTTGTCCCCACCATTCGCAATGTGTACTTTCCCCCAGCGTATGCTCTCAGGGAATATCTGCTGTACATCACGCCAGCGGCAGCTGTAGATGGCAGTGAAGTACTGTGCAATTTTGGGTGATACATCGACTTCAGGTCGATGGCTACGGGTGTGAGGGGAATGTAGGATTGAGAGAAGATCTGTGAGTGATATATTATGTAATTGCATGCAAGGAGAGACAACAACAGAATAGCTTACATTCAGGGTAGATTTGCTCACGGATAGTTGGGTCTTCGGGTGGATCAGTCATGAGATGGACCCATACCCGGGAATAGCAAACTTTGAGCTGGCTAAGTTGTGCCGTTCGCTTCATGTACACGGCTAGGTTGCGTATTGATGGACGTGAGGTGATGCGAGCACCAAGCTTGCCACAGTAGCGTTCCATAGGGAAAGCCCACGCAGTCCATGCCGGGCCACAGAGACAAATATAGGTGGGTACATGGAGCAAGGCATGGATGTAGAACAAACAAGCCGGGAGGTGCTTCTCCTACCATCTATCGTCAGGGGACAATGTTAGTGTCATATAACCAAAAGTTGGTATTTCAGGCTTGCCATTCATACTTTTCAACCCAGTCAATAATCAGCTCTTCCATTTGGGCTAGCTCTTGTTCCGTGATTGTGAATTGAAGGCAGAGCTTGATTATGGACACAAAATCGATCATATGGCGGTAATATTTGTTGTTCGGGAAGTGACCACGCAGGAGGATCAGTGCAAGGTGTATCATCCAAAATGACCAATACTCCGCCTTATAACTTGAGTTTGCTATGTCAGGCATTGCACCAACAAAGTCTGCCAGGATACTCTTGTAAGCAGCTGCCGTTTCACGCCCTATTTCTTCCTTACGGTGGCGCCGTCGTTGTCTGGCACTGATGGGCTGAGTACACGAAGGTTGACACAAGCAGGGCTGGTTGTCAACCATGCGGATCCAGGTGTGATTGAATTTTGTCCAAGTCCTTTGGAAATCCGACTCATGCATCGTATACCATACCTCTCCTTTGGCCCCTACCTCCCATTTCACAAGGATTCCACACAATTGTGTCAAACCACATTGTGTTCCAGAATATATCATCAGAATCAAGATGGACTCATCTGCACTCCAGAGCCTGAAAGAATTATCCGATATCATTGGTAAGTTAAAATGATTTCTCCCAACGAAAACAGGTCTTTCTGACGTGTTTTGACATGTTTTATTGCGTTCCAGCTTTCAAAAAGATCCTAGGGAGTTTTGGTGGAGATGCAAACACAATGATGAGGTCCCTAACATCTGGTAAGTCTCCTATGACGACTTTCGAAGCTGACGATATGCTCATGTAAACTGACCTATTTTACATTGAACTGTGCAACAATAATTCCTCAATATACTCTCTCACATCTTCTGTGTTCTCTCTCGGCACATGACAGGTTCCCCTAGTGCAAACAAGACCATTCCAGATCAATTTGACCCTAGCGTGACAATGCACGATGCATCCCCTGCACCTGACCAACCCAACCCTCCATCAGATGATGAATCACAAAATGCGGGGACAGATGAGAGTGATGGTTCTGAACATATACAACCAGATGTGCCAACCGATGATGAAGAATCTTCTAAAAGTTCTGTAGCATCCGAAGAACTGTTTACACTCAGTGAATTACTTGAAGACACAAACAGCGGAATGCCCCGTGAGAAGATTCCTAAACCTGAAGGTTCTGGAGGTCGCGAATTCAATTTGCGCCAGAGAATAGGTATCGGCAACGATATGAAATGGT
Organism: Ramaria rubella; assembly: GCA_015039355.1. Taxonomy (NCBI): domain Eukaryota; kingdom Fungi; phylum Basidiomycota; class Agaricomycetes; order Gomphales; family Gomphaceae; genus Ramaria; species Ramaria rubella. The sequence continues at coordinate 12,524 of MU134479.1, forward strand.
ACATTGATACATTGGTGAGTATCTGCAAATATGCTTGTTTTTCACAACTAAATGCCCCTTTTAGCATTCCATTCACCACTGGTGTGACAAATATTTGGCTACTCGCTACTCACTCAAGAAGCAAGACAAGCATGCCCTTATTTTTGTGGAAAGATATGTAAGTTACTCTCTCTATGATCAGGCCTTGTTATATCTAATCCTATATAGGTTCTCATTGATCACCCGGAGCTTCAGCACTTTCAAGGATGCTAGCCGATCCGTGCCCTTATTCAACAATACTTGAAGAACTCATCAGAACAGGCTCGCAAAAGCGACCGTCGCCATGCCAAATGTAGAGGACAGGGACCAACCCTTGGTAAAAAACCAGCTACTAAAAAAACCAGTCAAGTACAAAGTGCAAAGTCGAAGACCAAGGAACCTAGAGATCATCTCCAGCTACAGGCCCGTAAGATTGACAAAGCCTCACAGAAGACACCAGCCATTAAGAAGAAAAATAAAGCTACAACTGTCCCAGCCTCAGCTACCACCCAAAAGGCGCAATCTAATCCATCTACAGCCACACAGTCCAGCAAGGAAAACCCATCAAATATAAGGACATGGGCCAAAAACGCCTGCTGGAGCCCAATGCCAAAGCCAGATCTAGTAAAAATGTGTCTGTGAGTGGACGCTTTATAAATGCGCTTTGTGTTCTCACTACCAATGTTTGCAGAACATGAGTTCATATTCCGCTTTAAAGTAAGCCTCCTGCTCTCTTCCTCTTCCTACTTATACACTCGGATATGTCAACAGTGATATCCTGGAACAAAGTGACATTGAAGATGACCCTCCTATTGCCCAGAGGAACGACAAGGGCAAAGGCAAGGCAGTTCCAAAAGCAACCCAGAAGAGAAAACGCTCGGAACAAGACGAAGATGGTCCCCCAGTAAACACTTACATAACACTTCCTAAGTGTGTGGTCACTAACCTGCATGGCAATCATCCCCAGACGAAACGTTACAAAAATTTGGAATCTCTTAAACCCATGCGTAAATCCCCACGTGTGGCGTTCTACAGTGAACATACACTGATTTTCTTCTCACTTCTAGCCTACTGCTGCTACGAAAAAGGCATGTCCTCTCATACATTCCTCCGTCCCACAATCTCATCTTTATATACATGTGTTTGGTTATAGAAGAACACTCCTGCGAAGACGGCAAATGTTTCCCAGGTGCACATGTGTAATAGCTTCTGTGTCCATGGATGTACTTAACCATTTCTTAGCCATCCAATTCAAACACGAAGCAAGTCTCCCAGGTGTGTACCCTTGACACAATCCCACTCAGAGCCCTGATGTAGATGTTTCACAGCTGACAAAATCTCAATCTGCCAAACCATCTACCAGATCTTGCAAGGTCAGCCCTTGATGATCTATTGGCACTTCCTGACAAGCTTTCATCGCCAGATCGCTGATTAATCCTGTCGTTAACTGTGTGTTGCAACTTGCACTTAAGGTCCACAATTCACTCGACACTCTCAACGCTCCTTTTCAAACCTACTGATACGATATTGTTTGCTTGTCTCAAATGAACCCCAGGCTGGCGAACTCGATCGAATATACTCTTCTTGCGGTCTCCATCTTGCGCTCGGTTTCTCACTTTCTACTCAACATTATTCAGCTACGCTACACGGTCTCTGAGCAAGACTCATTCTCGACCCAGCAACTCATGCCCTTGCCTCCAGCCCTGGCGCGCTTCGCATGCATGCTTTAGAACTCGTCTATTGTTCATTTCCTCTCCTGTTTTGAAACGCTCGTGCTCATGTTTCTACCTCATACCTGCTACCTTTCACTCTCGTTGTAAATAGTCACATTAGAGCAGTGTAATAACTATCAATGAACTACTTTACAATGACTTTCGAACTCATAATCAGTGAAAAATTGGACTTAGACGGACATTTCCTCTACTGCGGACCAGTTTGTGGCGCAAATGAGCCTGAGGACTTGACGACACTCCAGGCCAGTGGCCATACACTGGTCTGGAGTATTTTTTACACTTCTCCGGTGCGCCGTGATCACTGGTCCAAAGTCCCCGGCCTTCCTGCAGTGTACAGTGATCAAGGATGAGACCAGCACTTGTACTCTGCTGACACCAATTAGTAACGATAGAACATAATCGATGAATTATGTCAAGTCCGGCTTGCGCCTTTTGCTGCCACCTGTTCTTGGTGGCATGAGTTCAGCCAGGCGATGCTCCACGAGTTTGTGGAAGGTTAGCCACAAGGCCTTGGATTACGAAGTGGCCCTGGAACAACGACGTGTTCCAACACGCGTACATAATATATATATGGACCTACTCACGTTACAGTACTGCACGCAATTGATCATGATGAATGTCTCATCCTCCTCTTGGCTACCGGTAATTAGTGCCGGTCCAACTTAAACTGTCACTGAACGATGAGCAATTATCTCCCTGAACATGAGATTCGAAAAGATAAGCCGCTTCAAATATGAAACACGCGCATATGATACAACGGAAACTCGACACTAATCACACTATCACGTGCACACGCACTGGTCAAGACCAAATGAGGGAAGAACACGAAAAATCATACCGTCAGCAAGGGTCAAGAAGAAAGTTAAGGAAATGAAGCATTACACGCGCTTTCGACATTCACTCGCTTGTAACGGTCAAACCGCCCATGGCACGCTGTACCTCGCGCATCGCTTGATCTGCACCACCACTAACGATCGGATTCGCGCTGGGGCTGGGGGCACGAGGAGTCAAGCCGGGGTGCCTAATCCCAAGCGCATGTCCGACCATCCTGCGGCCAGGGTCACCAATCCTGGGAGGCGTGCTCTGAGCCTCCATAGGAGGATTTTCGTTTGTGGGGGAGACAATTGGAATCGCAGAGGAACCCTGGGGCGGGAGAGTAACTGCGCTGGTCTCCGTGGGAGTCAAAGAGGAGCTTATGAGTGCGTTGAGCGTGGGGTGGCTAGGGAGATTGGGCAGAGTAGGGGAGGGGTCGCGCGGGAGAGACAAGGCAAGGCCATCTGGGATACTGGCAAGGCCATTTAGCGATGATGAAGTTGAGAGTGCGACATTGCTGGCACCATTCTTGCGGCCAAGACCAGGGATGCCATTGACAGATGCGGATGACACAGAGGAGCGAGAGTGATGTCCACGTGACCCGCTGTGGCCATGGGTGCGTGAGTTGACGGCCTGGATGACAGCCTGAGCGTCGGAGCCGTCGTAAGGCTTGATGGTAGCTGTTTTGGTGGAAGTGGGGGAGCTAAAGCTTGTGGGCGGAGAGGCAAGGGTTTGCAGATAGGCACGCTTCGCTGTGTATCTAGTTAGCTGATAGCGCCAACTGGGGGAAACCTAAGGTATATACCTGTGGATGCATCTGCAAAGACAATCAGAAGGCTCGTGTCATCTCGCCACTTGATCTTGAACCCGCCATTGACGTTCTCCCAGTCGACAAAGGCGGCCTGCCACAACCACACTATATATCAGCATCAACTCCAGAGAAATGGGGATAGGTCAAAACAGACTTGAATATCCCTAGTCTTTAACTCGGATGGAAAGCCTGACAACGACAAAATCCGAGTAACTGATGCAGAAAGCGGGGTGAGCTGGGCGGCCATCTTCGTTGCTCAAAGCTTTGAATGCTCCAGGTGAGTTGCGGTCTGTCGAATGGAGTGATAGGGAGTGGATGATAGCGTAGGATAAATGTTTGAAGGGACTGTGGATCGTTAGTTGTACAGGGATGGAGATGGGGCAGAGCAAACTAGAAAAACCGAAAGTCCACCATAAAATTCATGTCTAATTGAACGGGCGCTATCGGACGAAATTCCTCCTTTGTGAGAAACTGCATGAAACATTTGTCGCTCTCACGTCTGCACCGGTGCTCATCAAAAGCTGCTGATGCTGTATGTACGCTGTCCAACGTCTAACGGCTAACGCTGATCTCTGCGTCTGCTTGAGCTGGTGAACGCGCTTGTTCCGAATGAGCGGGTGCTTTTTTTTTTAACCTTTTTTTTCCTAAATTACACTTGCCCGGCCAATCAATTTTGGCGGCCGGCGACCAGCAACCGTAAGTGCCCTTCGAAAGCTTTTGGCGCAAACTCGCAGTGTCCAGCCGACCAGACGTGGCGAGTGACCGTATCTTCACATTCGCGAAATAAAGTTAAATGATCTTCCTTAGAACAGTTCCGGTTCCGGTTCAGTATTACTAAAGACACATCGCTACACGGCCGCCATGGGAATTGAAACGAACATCGCCCCAGTGGGCCAAATGGATAGTACTAGGATGCATCTACCTACACAACACTGAGCCTCTAATTACACATATCAAGACAAGTGGCGTATACTTAACAAGCAATTTGTAAGGAGCTAGGACCTAGCAACCTAGGACCCGGCCTGGCTCAAGCATGGAAGTCATGCAATGGTGCTCCCATGGCAGTCCACCTCCGCTCCACGCTCATATCTAGTACGCCATCGTCTTTCTCCTGACACCATGGAGCTTCAACCTCGTCCCTGGGATTCATAAAAATCACATTCTTCTTCTAAAAATTCCAACAAACTATCGTTAATACAAATCCTTCAGACAAGAAGTTACACTCACGATACCAAGTGTCAAGTGTATCGCAGGAGGGTCGAACCTGTACACCTCAAGCTCCCTCGGTTTTCCACTTATAAGGTGTATGATATTGCGTGCGACGAGCTTTGCCTGTGCCATCCCTGGCCTGGCAGCCTTGTTCGCCCCTGTATCCCCAATATCACCGATCGCAAACACATTCGGGTTCGTCTTGTCGTCGAGCTGGAGTGTGGGACGGACGGAGATGAATCCCTTGTGCGTAATTGAAGACGGAGAGAGAGACGTTATTAACGAGGACTGTGGCGTTTGTCCAATTGATATTATCTTATCGTCGCCACGTTGCGTCAATACGATGTTGTCAGTGGACATCGAAACTCAGCAAAAGGCACTCACGGCAAAATCAGCAAGTACCACCCTCCCGCTCTGGAGTTCCACCTCAAAAGAACCTTGGTTCACAGGAAAGACTTCTTGTGGAATAACCGCTCGATCTCCCAGTACTAATTCGACTCCGAGCTCTTCACATCTTTTTCGAGCGATCTCGTGAAGCCCAGCGTGAAAGCGATTTAATAGCTGTGCGCGAGAGTGCACTAAAATGACGTGCTTCTCGGGGTAAACGTCTTTGATGTCAGTCGCCATCTCTGTGCGCGGCCTATCAGCTATGGCCAAATTACATAGATAGATGGACATACGAACACCGACGGCGCCGCCGCCCAAAATCACAATACGCTGCGCGCTCTGGACACTCTTCTGATGCTGGCGAAAATATTCAACGCCCTCGATTTTTCCTAAAAATTTCAATCAGCATGTTTGATTCATTTCGTGTTATAATTCATAACGACTGTCAACACCTACCCTCGACCTGGAGTGTCCCAGGAGGTGGAAGTTTTGTTCCGGTAGCCACCACAGCATAATCGTACGGCACCTCTCTCTTACCCTCAAATTCTCTATCGAGTATCGCTATTCCCTTTAACAGCTGTTCCACGCGCGCTTGAACGACCGTGCCTTTCCGAGTCTCCGCCGGCACACCTTCCGCTGCGAAAAACCCATTGAACGGTATAAACGCCTTGTGCTCGTGCCCTGGCACCACCGCGAACCTGGGAAACGCAAAGAGATGTTGGAAATGAGAATGTGGTTCGATGAGCAGAACGCGGTGTGTAGATGGTAATGATAATGCGAGCTCGGCGGCAGCACGGGAACCAACGTATGAGCCTCCAACGACAAGAACATTTTTGAAGGGTTGAATCATTTGAGGAAGAAGGCGGGGAGACATAAACGTTGGGCGCATAGTTTTTATACCTTTTATATGGTATGGGCGCCCGTCAATGTCATCTAATCAGATATGATAAGCGCTGACGTAAATTCCGCTGATTCTGCGGCATCTAATTGCTATCTATCTTAGCAAGCTATTTTGATTACAAGGCATGATGCCATTGGATGACAGCCCTGTGGGTATTGAAATAAAATGTCATAGCAAATCACGAGAATTCAAAGCCATAAAAAGATCAGTTATTCCCGAGCTTAGGGTAAAAGATGTATCATGGACACTTGGAGGACTCCACGCCTTCAGGGAGTACCACGGGCATGGTAAAGCCATTATAAAAATTTGGCATCCGAATTACGGGCAAGGGCCTCTGACCAGGACGATGGAACGGGTTGGGGCAATGGGATGTGGTCGTTTTTTCTGGAGGGCCAGCACATCATTGGCAGGAATGTTCCCACCACTCATAGCCATCCCCTGAGTAATAGTACGTTCCCACATCTTCAGTAGCTCTCTGGCAAGGTGTTCAAGAGACTGTTCAGCGTACTCCGTGATTGCAAACGGAACTCTCCCCCTAGAAAATAAGTGATCAGGACTGTGTAAAGCCAAATTCCTTCAGCTTACAGTACATTGAACATGATCGGGTCACCCCAAGCAGTGTATGATAGAAGACCGGCATTGAGGCCAATCATTGCATGGGGGGAATCGTTGCCACGAGCATTGAGAAGCACTTGTTTCGTCCAGGTCTCAGCTTCGGCGTAGAGTTTGATAGAAATGGACCCTCTGCCAGTCTGCTTGGGTGCGGTGTACGACCACACTGTGGACTGAGTAGCAAGAGATCCAGGAAAATGCTTGCGCGCCTCATGAACGAGATCGTAGACTGGTTGTCCGAAAAGGGTCAGGGTTGTGTCAGTGTTGGGGAGCAGAAAAGCCAATTCAGAAAATCTATGATTAGAGTATTAGTGTAGTAACTCCTAGTTCCCTTCTCGACATACAGCGGTAAATAATTAAGCTCAATTTCAACGCCGAGAAGGTGAACATTGAGTGATTTCCTGGAGGTGACTGTGGCAGCTGTATCGGCGACTCTGAGGATATTGACTAGAAGTTGGTACATAGAGAGGAGAGAAGGGATGCAGGGGATTTAAAATCCAAGCCTCTCCACTGATACTAACTGGCCCAATCTTTGACCTGCTCTGCTTTGGGCTTTTCGGGGGGAGGGTGGTCCTCGTCAAAAAATAGACGGGGAATGAGCTCCTCGTCCTTGAGACTCCAAGATTGAATGTCTGTCGGCCATTCTTTATTTAGCAACATCTCGCCATGCGTGTACCCCTTTGTGCGCGAGTGAATACTTTTAAAGGGAGAATCGTTTTTACTAGCAGGGCGGCTGTATTTCGAATCATCATGAGGAGAGGTACCACCTGGCACAGACCAATAACCGAATGTTGATTCTGGGCCCAAAACACTGAAACGAGCCTTGACGAGGTCGTGGCAACACGTTCCGTCGGATTCAAAGCGAACCCAGGGAAATTGCTCGTCTACAGACCGAAATTCAGGAAGACGTTTCATATGTTCCTTGGTTAATCGTCTAAGAATACGTGTAGACTTTAAAGTAAATGTGTGTACCCACCACATTTCTTGGACAGTTGTCTTTGTGACTGGGCGTGTTGGGTTTACCTGAGCTCTTCCAATCCACCACTTGGCACTGGCATGAATGTATAGATAGGCAAAATATTGGAAATAAAATAAAACTAACCTTTTTGCCACAGTAGATGGCAGCTTTGCATCCACCTGTTCAGAGGATGTAAATAATAGTTCACCAGCGATCATACCACATCGTAAAGCATTATGAATGGTGGGTTGGGATGCAGTTTCAGTATTTACTTCAGATTGTCCCGTGTGATCCATACACGGCACAAAGCATCGGACGCACTGGGGAGATACGCTCATGTCCACCTCAGCGAGTTTCCCAACGTCGCCAGATTTTTCTGCGGCTTCGATATTACGTACTGTAGAGATATTGAAACATGGTGTTTGTCATTAGTTTTGTGCAGTGGGAGAAAGGTCAACGTGGTGCTTTCGAGAAGATCAGTCCGATAATTTCCCGGCAACCCCCGGTCATAGTGAGCCGTTCTCTTTCAGAGAGCCACCTAGCATAATTTTGCGTGTAGTAGTCAATAAAGTCAAGATTTTTTTTATAACTGCCACGTGCGACGACAATATTTTCCACGTTTTGAAAGTTTCGCTCAGCTTGGATGGCTTCAGCGGCCCGCTTCAGCGCCAAAAGACTTGCAAGTAGCCTCGCTACTGCCAACGGGTGACCCGCCCTTAACCTTCTGCTCCATGGAACTTTCGCTTTTCTAGAGCATTTCCTCGTCTATTGCTTCACATGTCCATGTCTAAATTCAGGTTTGTAGTCAGCATCATCAAGACAGAACCACGTGTCGAGGTCCGCTGGGCAGGCCTGCGTCACTAGATGTTGATAAATCTTCTATCGAGAAGATGTTACTTCGGAGCTGGTCACTGGTGACCTCTCACATAGTCATCGAGGAGACTAGATAAATCGCGCTCTGAGTAAATGTCTCTCCATTCCTCCAACTCGCCTCCCCATGTTTTCATTGTCCACTCTTCTGTTCGTTGGTCTTCAGGCTGCTGGGGCCTTCGCTTCCAAGCAGAAAATAAAAAATCTTGTCACTTTCGGCGACAGTTACACTGACGTTTCCTTGTCGGTGTTTACTCTCTGGCCTGTATGGGCTTCCGAGTATGGAGACCTCAACTACTTCGACTTTGCGCGTTCTGGGGCCACCTGCTCGAATAAACTCACTCCCCGCACGTTTCCAGGGGTAATGGAGGACGAGATCCCTGCGTATAAGAACGCCACTGCATCCGGAAATTTAACGTTGCACGCCTCCGAGACCCTTTACACCTTGTGGATAGGTACTAATGACTTAGGTGTCGGGGAATTGATTTCTGGTCAGGCGGTGCCTGGCGTCAGCCTTGTGAACACCTCTTCATGTGCTGTCAGCTGGGTCAAGGATATGTACGAAACCGGAGCCAGAAATTTCTTCTTCCAGAACGTGAGTTTCGACAACTATGACTATAACAGAGCTCAATTCCTATCCTTGGCTAGATGGTTCCCCTTGACCGTGTTGTCCTGTACTCTGCAGATTCGTACCCCAACCATTATTGGACAGAACAGCGGAACACGACGGAATGGAACGTGATGATGAAGGAATTTGTCGCCGCAGGAAACATGCTCACCGAACTCATGCTTGCAAATCTCGCACCCACCTTGCCCGAATCAAACATATGTGAGATTTACAAAAGCCTGTTCCTTTCTTAAATCACTTATCATAATCGAAGGTATTTTCGATTCTCATGCACTCTTCACGGACATCCTGACCTTCCCGGCGCTATACTTGAACGGGACGGCTCCCCTCAATACCACTGGGGCCTCGAATGCCTGTGTGCTTAGTCTCAACGAATCAACTAGTGGCCCAGGGGACTGCTCAGATCCCACCCCAGCAGAGGCCGACAGCTTCGTCTGGTGAGCAATGCGTCAACATGTTACGCGCATCTCTAACGATTTGACAGGTTTGATGAGCTCCATCCCTCGGTGCAATCACAGCGTATCGTGGCCAGGGAGATTGTAAAAGCTATTAATGGTACTAGTGAGAGGTGGCTCAAATGTTTCAATAAAAATCAGAAGTGAGATCGCAAATGGATATCCGAGTCTACGCTTCCTCATTGTCGTGCTGGATTCTGAGACTTGTTGGTCGTCCAATTGCTATATATGTGTTTTTGGAAGGCAAGTAGAATAAAATGTTGGCTGTCCCTGAAGCGGTGTTCAGTGTTCATTTGGGAATTATATTGTGTGAGAGGCGCCGATTTGGGCGTCATAAGCCCTATTGTCAGAAGCTCCACCCGATAACGCCGATAACTTAGTTACATAAGTAGTCGTCCCAGCGTAGCTGGACCGTCCTTGACTCTATGTGTAGTCTGCAAGCGGTATACAAACTGGATCCATAAGCGTATCAGAAAATTCGATATGGCTCTGGCTACGGCATCGGTGCTCACTAATTTTCTCCACTCCTGATCACGCACCCGTTTCCCTTGTACGTAAATTATCAGATATTATCGGGGTCCTATGTAAGCTGGGTCAATCACGTGGTCCGACGGATACTTCGACTGGATGACTATAAGAAGTATGCGCCTCGAGGTTTGATTTCATCTCTACTCCCAGTGCTATTCTCGAGATGGCTACGAATACCATTGTGCAACCAAATGGCTGCGTAGCGTCCGAGTCTGCCAAGGATGAGTCACGACCTACGTCCATCTTACACAGGACACCATGGAGGCCACCCGTGGCCGTATCAGGGGAAGGTATGTATTTATCGATGATTTGACGTGTGATTTGAACAACAATTATGTTCGCAAGGCATCTATATTGTTCTAGAGGATGGCAGTCGAGTAATCGATGCTGTTGGAGGTGCAGCTGTAGCATGTATAGGAAATGGGCACCCTGAAGTCATTAAAGCCGTGACGGACCAAGTAGATAAGTTGGCCTGTGCGTTACTGCGACATCTCACCACATTGGTGGCTCAAAGCATATGGCACGATAGATGTTTACAATATGCAACTATCCAATGAGCCTGCAGAGCAGCTTGCTGCGGAACTCGTCGCCTCGGGAAACGGAGCATTTGAACTATGCGGTTACGTTTCAGGAGGTCAGTCCCCAATGACGAAACTGGGGGCTATTGCCTGATCCGGAAATAGGTTCTGAAGCGATGGAAGCTGTTTTGAAATTGGCACGCCAGGTGAGCATTCGAATTGATTGGATATGTCTTCGATCAGGCTCACTTGCCGTAGTACTTTCAAACATCAGGACAGGCTCAACGTACCAACTTCATTGGTCGTCAGCTCTCATACCACGGCAACACCCTCGGCACCTTGAGCGTGGCCTCACATGCTGCTCGTCGAGCACCCTACGAAGGTATTTTGGATCATGAACATTTCCACCACGTCTCTCCCGCATACGCAAAACGGTTCCAAAGGGAAGACGAGACAGAAGAACAATATGTTGCCCGGCTCGCCAAAGAGCTGGATGATAAATTCGTTGAGCTTGGGCCCGACACGGTTATTGGGTGTAGGCCCAGCACCATTGTAACTGCTTGACAATCTAATACTGTCTTTAGTTATCGCAGAGACTGTTGTGGGTGCCACAACAGGTGTTGTTCCAGCACCCAAAGGATATTTTAAAGCCATGAAAGCAGTAACTCACAAGCATGGTGGCCTTTTCATTTTAGATGAGGTAATGTGCGGCATGGGACGTGAGTCAAGCGTATACTCTCCCGCCATATTTTAACAACTCCCGCAGGAATGGGGACAATTCATGCATGGGAAAGCTTTGGAGACGGCGAGGCTCCTGATATCCAGGCTGTTGCTAAAGGACTTGGTGGAGGGTATGGAGTATTCCACCATTTTTATAGATCTTTCATTAACTGTCGTTACAGCTACGCATCCATTGGGGCGGTGTTGATGAACAAGCGCGTTGCAGATGGCATTAGAGACCGCAACGGGTATTGGCAACATGGACACACGTATCAGGTTAATTTATTTCCGTTCTATCACACTCGAGGTTGACCGAAGCTTACGGACCGACTAAGGCGCATCCTATGGCATGCGCAGCCTCCCTGGCTGTCCAGCATGTGATCCGGAAAGAAAACCTGCTTGTTAACAATGTCAAGCAAGGTGCTCACTTACTCTCCCTTCTCCGTTCGCGTTTACAATCCTCGACGAGTCCAGCGGCGCCGTACGTCTTTGATATCAGAGGTGGTGGCCTCTGGTATGGCATTGAATTTGCCGTCCCTGCCGAGAAGTTCCCTGGGCAGAAGTTTGCGATGCAAGTACAAGCCCGTGCTTTGACCAATGGTCTCGTCATCATGGGTTTGACGGGAGGCGCGGACTTGTTGAGCAAGACTGGCGACCATTGCATGCTGTCCCCCGCGTATAACGTCACTCGCGAGCAGGTGTGTGGCAATTCATCCCAAAATCGTATAGTTGATCGATAGTGTCTTTTAGATCGAAAGCATTGTCGATATTTTTGTTCAAAGTGTTGAAGAAATTGTCAGAGAGAATGGCCTCTAGATCATTCCTATCCTTTTACCATTCATAAAACTTTAGATGCTTTGAAATTGGTACATCTTGATCCTCGCCTATTTTAAGACCTATATTCACCAACGAAGTGCAAACCTAACCTCAAGAGCTAGGTGGAAACTCATTTGATATGGAGAATCAAAATGTGACAAAATCTAGTGTCTCTCCACTTCCAAACAGTCAGAAGGCAGATGCCATGTTGTTATTGCAAGTATTTCTGCAAACACCAAGTTTGGTGCTGAAGTAAAAGGTTCTGGGTCATAGATTAAAAAATAACAAGACCCAAATGACCACTTCTGGGCAACCTTTATACTATCTAAAAGGTGTAATACGCATTGTAAGTATTGCATCTAAGAGTGGATGTATTAATGGTCAGTCCAGGATCTAATTTTTAGTGTCCAGTGTCATATAGGGCTGGGCACACTAATCATTATATACAATTAAGTACATCATAAGAGGGATAAGTCTATTCAGAAACCCCCTGTGAGAAAAGAAACCTAGGATTTCTCCCATCAATCCAATCTAATTTTGTTGAACTTTATGCAACTTAATTCAAAAAGTTCAAAAAGAGTTGCTTTGAATAGTGCCATGATTGATCAACCCTCTTAAGTAATTTTAAGTCTTACCATGGTTCAGTTTTTGCAAGCCCAGTCACTCCTATGGAGCACACCACTTCAGACTGCACAACACACCTCAGAGAATTAGGGGTGAGGCAAAGTGTGAGGGTGTGGTTGCAGGTAGAGGAGGAGTGTGCTGTGTATCAAGAACCAGGGTTGAAGTGCATCAGGGACCTGAAGTCAAATCCAAACACATCTGATATAAGATAGAGGTCATCAAAACCCTGCAAGCTCTAGGCATCCAAAACACCCTGTCTGCCATGTCAGCTTCTGCATTGGCCACTGGTCAGATAATATTAAACATAGGATTGTTTAGAAGATGCTGTGTCACAAAAATTGAAATAGCAATCTCAGGCCTCCTTAGGCCTGAGAATATCATTAGGACAGAGAGGGGTTTGCCAGGCCAGCCATGGCTAAAGTTAGGTCTGACAAGATGCTGGCAGCCTGGCCAGGCTCTAGTGACCTGGTGTTCTGGCTATGTCATAGTGTAAGGGGAACAGCCAGCCCTACCCCTGAGTTTCCACCTACCAACCAACATCGAACATCGATGCAATGTTCAATGCTTAGTACTGAGCTGCTGAGGTACCAAGGTAATGAGCTCCCAAGGTCTTATTACTTTGCCCTGTTGTCTCTGTCTTCATTTCCATTCCTCTTTCTCTTATCTCTGTTAGAACCCAGGTTCATTCTGTAAGACTTTACTATTCACACTAACAGACTGAGCCAATGATTATATTGGTGTCTGCGACTGGTGTGGTTTACAAGTAAAAGTAGCTTGCTTATCTAATTACTTGTGGACAACTGTATAGTTGTCCACTATCTACAAGTGCCCCTAGTGGGTGGCTTATATAATACAACCCATAAGTCACTCTGGTGACTTATATACCTTAGATAGTAGCATATATGCTACTATAAGAATCTACATTCTTACATCCTCCCCACAGACCAAACCTCAGGAGGTTTGGGCAACTTTTTTTACGCTGATGGAGGATCAGTGTATACTGGTGCAGGCGCAGTCGAAGATGACTGCATGGCTACTTTGACAGTATTGTCATAGTAGATGGCATTGGCTGGGTTGACTTCCATAGTGTTGTCATCCACTGCAATAGTGGATGCAGGCAGGGGAGCGGTTGGTGTGGAAACTTCTGTTGATGGCACATCCATATGTGCCTTCGAATGGGGTGGTCCTCCACCTTGTCTGTTGAGTGACGAGTCATCGTCAGACGTGGATGGTTCTCTCCAGTAGCCAGGGGGACGAGGGGGCATAGGTAGGTGAAGGCCAGTGAATGTCTGGCCTTTGCAGGCATCGAGAACCCTCTGTGTGGTTTTGTTATAGCAAATCTTACTCTGCATGTGCATGAAGTAGGGCTCTATATTGACTAGAGCCCTAGCAGGGTCTACCCCCACATGTACACCTAGCCATTGGGCTAGTTCATCAAGGGACGTGCTCTCAGGAGTAAGGCATGACATGAGTGAATCCGTGGATTCACCTGCATCCAACCCATGGGTATTTTAGTTTCTGAAACCCCTACCTGCATCCGTGGCCCCATCCGGGGCCTGGATACCCGAATCCACGGGTGCAGATCACAGGTACCCACAGATATACCTGCTGGTAAAATAAATAAAAATAATAAATATATATATATATTTAAAATTGTAGCTAATTTACATTCACAAGAAACAGAAGACCCAACATTCTAAGTTTTTGAACTGGACAGAGCTTCGTGTCAGACAAAATCTGGTACTTTGAATTGCTTGGCAAATTTCTAGACACATTGCGATGGCGTCAGCCTAAAAAGGAATTTGTATTGTACACAACCGGCTTACCTTTATCATGACCAATTGTAGGGTCACGTTTACCTTGGCTGGGTAAGTCGGCAGAGATGCAGTTGAATGGATGAATGCAGCATCACCGCTGTAGCAGCACTGGTGCGTGGTGGATATTAGCTAAGGTCGAGTATGGTGGGCTAACCGCTACCCCTCCCCTACGGTTGGCTGATTGGAATGCAACAACGTAACAAACTTACCACACACCTGCACACAGCCGACCAATGTCACCAATGTCTTCCCTGGCATGTCCAGAGACAAGAGGTTCCTGCAAAGGAGGAGAGGGAGAGAGCACATGTGAGGTTGGGTAGGGGAACAGAATGGAAGAAGGCATGAAGAAATCCTTTGGGATGTGTGTTCCAACAGCAGCTTGGCATTGGAGCTGTCAGCACAAATGATGCAGTTGAGACCGAAGATGAGGATAGCTGGTCTTAAATGAATATGGCTAATGTAGTGAAGCCATAAAAATCATGGCGCCCTTGTCCTGTCAGAGCTGGAAGGTTAAACAAACAAAGGCCTACTTATTCTGTAGGAGAGGTTCACCTCCTTAGGCAAATGATGTGAGACGCGATAAACAGGAGACTAAAGGAAAAGAACAATATTAGGACGGTGCAGATGAATTTTGATGGTACATTTTTCATTTCATGCATACCTTTATCCCAACTTTATCCTAACCCCTACTCACAGGGCAGCCTCGCCATAGGTGGGGCTGTGAGAGCCACCACAGAGAATGATGTGCATGTCAGTGTTTCCACGCATCTTGAAGATTGCCACAAGGCCCTATGTAGAGGAGGGTAAGCAGGAACTGAAAGCTGCAAATAAACACCATGTGCACGGACCTGGGTGGTCACCCTCATAAAGGCATAGGGACTCGATGCAGAGCACATGGCATTGACAGCGACAGACATGTTGCTGTCGGTGCCATTTTTGAAACCAATGGGGAAGGAGGAGCCACTTGTGATGCGGTGGAGCTGGGACTCGGTCATGCATGCGCTAATGGTACCCCAGGAGATGAGGTAGCACAGGAGTTAGAATGGACTGGGAGAGAATGGGTGGGACAAACAGCAACATACTGAGGGCTGATTGTGTCAAGAAACTTGAGACCAGCAAGCTGAGGAGTTTGCAGTAGATCCAGGATGTACTATACAGTCGCTACAAGACAATTGCTATTATTTCTAGATTATCTTGTGCACACAAATCCAAAATACATACTGAAGTTTCCTATAATATTAGAGATGCGTGTTTATTTAGTATGGATGGAAAACTGCTAAAATGACTCGCCAACTTGACATTGATTACTCTGAAGATTGATCAGGCCGTTCTTCGACTTCATGGTAAGGTAATTACTGCCAGCAATTCTGGTGACAGTCTGAAGCTGCTTCAGGTTGACTCCAGCAATATATTGTGTTGAACCAAGTTGACGGGTACGAATTATATCATACTTCGGTAAGAAGCTTGGGCATGTCAAGGGACTTTGTCCACATTGAGGAAGGTCTGCTCTATCTTGCAAATGGCTGTAGCATATGCCATGAAGAACTGTGGGATTACTGTAAGTAATCCAAGATAGCACACAATAGGAAATTTTAAACTAGGTGATTCACCTATCCACCTGAGGCTTGAGGTACTGACATTAATTTTTGTGGCAAAGCGTAAATACACTGTCACGTGACACTATGTACAGTATTATAAAGGTTAATAATACTACTTGGTATACATATTATAAAGTGTAATAAGTTGTATTAACTCATGGATATCTGTGTAAATACCCGTTGACAAGCATGATACTTGACAGCACCTACTACTCCATAAAAGACGCTCACTGCACACATGCCTATCTTCATCAGCTTTTGCCAGACCATCATATGCTGTGCTACCTCCAGTCCACCAGATACATCATCTCCACACTCATTCCATCTTCATCAATTCTATTTTCGATATGCTGTCCAGCATTGCTGCCACCACATCCCATGATTTGTTTCAGATGACTGCCAAGCCAGACATACACATTGGGCCACACATCGAACTTCCTAGTCGATGTTCTCCCCTTGATGTTCATTTATCCAATCCTCCTACACATGTCGCACATTGTTGGTACTATCCTCTATACGTCAAATCTCCTGAAGGCCCATGCTGAATATTCCCCTCCTATCCTCCTTATCACGTTCACGATTGCATTTGGGTATTCGACCCTGTCTTCCATGCTCCCTTCCACATCATCGGCTTTGACCCAAACTACGAACCAGTGAATGGTTGGCATCATATCGTACTCAGGAACTACTGGGATATCAAAGAGTTTGGTCCAGGAAAAGAGATTTGCTACGGTTATGTGCCTAAGGACTTCATCAAGCAGGACTCATCTTCGTTCCCTCTCTGGAGGAAATTTGTATCCAAGTGTCGTGATTGGTTCACATGTTTCTGAGTCGTCATCAAGTCACATGACTCACTTCTATTCTATTTCTGGCTTCTATTTCAAATTCACTGCCACATTCCCTCCATTTCTTTGACCACCTGACTCATTTCTCCATTCCATTACAAACCACCTTCCTATTTTGGTTTTCTGCCTCTTGCCATTAGTCATTTTTCCTGTCTGCTGTCGATGACATCGTTGTATGGCATACTCGCATCGTTTGTTGTTCTGCTCATGTATATAAGGCCTGCTTCGCATTAGTGTACCCCAATTCACCTCTTTCAGTTGGATTCACTCATCTAAGTCTCAAGTCTAAGTCTTCTAAGTCTACTACTACTTCTACGTCTACATCAAGGCCAGCTTTGTCAATCATGTGACACTTGCTGTTGTATCTCGTCTTCGCTTACGTCATCATATTACATCATCATCGTCACTGCTACGTCCTCATCTTTGTCTTCATTCTACCTTTGTTGCTGCTGATAGCAAAGTGCACTGAGCTGAACACCAGTGTTAGTAGCTGTGCAACGATGACACCGCTACCCACTGTCTTTTGGATCCATTTCTGAAAGTAAACCAACAATGGATGACTTGGTGTCCTCCCCAGTGCCATACATGTCGCAACATCATCAGAAAGAACATCAGAAGGCCCTACGACTGCGCACCTGCCATATTGGTCCTTGCCCCATTCTCATGCATGATTCAGATGGATCAACAGCTGAAGAAGAACTCCTCCTGAGTCAACAGTATGGGGGTGATTCTGAAATGGCTGAAGGCACATCTGATGAGGCCATAGAAGAGGGTGACCACATTCTAGTCGCTATGCTCCCTCCCCAAGCTGAGTTCATTCGTGCTTCTTCAACAACATCCCAACACCTAGCAGAAGCAGCCTGGCGCATCTCCCAACCTTCAGACACTCTTCCTGACTACCTGTCTGACTACGAAGATGTCTTTGCAAAGGACTCATTTGACAAGCTTCCAGAACGCAAACCATGGGATCATGCCATCGAGTTAGAACCCAGAGCCAACCCCAAAGCCTCACCCAAGGTATACCCCCTCTCCCCAGGAGAGCAGGCTGAATTGGACAAATTCCTCGAGGAGAATTTGAGCACAGGACACATCCGACCGTCGAAGTCACCAATGGCCTCACCAGTGTTCTTTGTCAAAAAGAAAGATGGTGCCCTACAGTTTGTCCAAGACTATCAAGTGCTGAATGCAATGACAATCAAGAATCGCTACCCTCTTCCTTTGATTTCCGACCTTGTCAACAGCCTACGAGGGGCCCACTACTTTACTAAGCTTGATGTTCATTGGGGCTTTAACAATGTTAGAATCAAAGAGGGTGATGAGTGGAAAGCGGCATTCAGGACAAATTGGGGACTGTTTGAACCTCTAGTGATGTTCTTTGGCCTCACTAACAGCTGTAAGGGGAACTCTGCCTCAGCCTTCAGCGTTGCTAGGCCGAGCATGCTTACTAAAGCATAGTTCCTACTCTACGGTCTGGGAGACTCCTGGGGAGTGCGTACCCAGTACTACATCCTTCTTATCTCCTTATCATCATCCGTCCCCAACCTGTCATGGACACATGACAGACCTAACACTCTATTTTTAGTTATCTTTTGGCAGGTTATCTTGAGTATCTCCGATTGGTAGATAGTGCTGCACAGATTGATTGGTCAATAGCCTTCAGATATGTTTCCTATCTAGACACCCCTGCATTCCATATGTCTATATAAGCAGTAGATAGCTCATGTATATTCGCTATCCTTGTTATACACTTGGGTTAGAGGCATTCGTCTTATTGTCCCTTGATGTCCCCTTACAACAGCCCTGCCACTTTCCAGACCATGATGAATGACATCTTCCATGACCTCATTGCTGAAGGTGTCATATGCATTTATATGGATGACATTCTGATCTTTTCAGAAGATCTAGAAAGTCGCCATAAATTCGTATGGAAAGTGGTACAGCGTCTCAGAGAACACAAGCTTTATTTGCATCCTGACAAGTGCGACTTTGATAAGACCAAGATTGAATACCCAGGTCTCATCATCTCTCATGGGAAAGCCAAAATGGATCCTGTCAAGGTTGCTGGTGTGGCTGAGTGGCCAACACCTAACAATAAGAAGGAGGTGCAGTCGTTCCTTGGTTTTGCCAACTTCTATCGTCGATTTATTGAGAAGTTCTCACACCATGCATGTCCAATGTTCGACCTGCTTCACAAAGACACTCCTTGGACATGGGGACCCTCACATCAGGCTGCCTTCGACACTATAAAGAGATTGGTAACATCTGCACCCATCCTTGCATTCCCAGATGACGACCTCCCATATCGTGTCAAAGCAGATAGCTCTGATTTTGCAACCGGTGCTGTTCTTTCCCAACAGTCCAAGGTCGATAACAAATGGCACCCCATAGCCTTCTTCTCCAAGAGTCTCAGTCCAGTTGAGTGCAACTATGAGATCCATGACAAGGAAATGCTCGCCATCATGCATGCCCTTGAAGAATGGCAACACTTCCTTGAGGGGGTGAGACATCATGTCAAGATCTGGACAGACCACAAAAATCTCGAATATTTCCACACAGCTAAAAAGCTCAACCGTCGCCAAGCCTGCTGGTCTCTTTATCTGTCTCAGTTTGACTTCAACCTGTACCATTGTCCTGGCAAGACAATGGGGAAGTCAGATGCACTCTCATGCTGACCTGATCATGGCACTGGCTCAAATGACAATGATAATTTGGTGCTTCTCCAACCAGAACTCTTTGTCATCTGTGCACTGGAAGGACTGGAGTTTACAGGTGAAGAATGTGACATCCTGAGGGACATTTGTAATGGCACCAAGGAGGGAGAGCTAGAGGAGTCGGTTGCATGTGCTGCTAAGGAACTTCACAAGACTACTGGGAAGTCTGTGAAGTCATCAGAGTGGAATGAGAGGGATGGTACACTTCTGTTCTGTGGAAAGATATATGTCCCTGATCTGCATGACTTACAATGTCAAATTGTCTCCCAACATCATGACACTCATATTGCTGGCCATGCTGGATGTTGGAAGACCTTGGAACTTGTCTCTTGGAACTATTGGTGGCCCCACATGTCTCACTACATTGGTAGCTACACAAAGGCATGTGACATATGTCTGCGCACCAAGGCTCAGCGTCGATTGCCTGTTGGATAACTACACCCTCTAGAGGTTCCTGAGCAGCGTTGGGAGACGGTCAGTGTCAACTTCATTGTTGAACTCCCTGAGTCACATGGGTACGATGCTGTGATGGTTGTTGTGGATTCCCTATCCAAACATTCTCATTTCATCCCCACCTTGACCCCAATTACAGCATTGGGAGCCTCTCGTCTCTTTAGGGATCATGTTTGGAGACACCATGGCCTACCCCTCTGCGTGGTTTCAGACTGAGGTACACAGTTTGTCAGTGAGTTCACTCGTGAGCTATACAGACATCTGGGTATCGAGGTGGCTGCAAACTACCACAGACCGATGGACAGACAGAACATGTCAACCAAGAGCTGGAGCAATACCTCCATCTATTTGTGAACAAGCGACAGGACAACTGGGATGACCTCCTACCCCTTGCAGAGTTCCAGTACAACAACCATGTTCACTCATCCACAAAAGAAACTCCCTTCATGGTTGACTCTAGTCGCCACCCACGCATGGGCTTTGAACCTCACCAACAGCCATCTAGGAGAGAAGCTGTGAATGAGTTCAAACAACAAATGGCTGATTCCATATCCGAAGCCCGAGCTGCCCTTGTAAAGGCAAAAGAGGATATGGCTCGATACTACAATCGTCGTCGTGAGCCAGCCCCTACCTTTGTTCCTGGTGACAAAGTCTTCCTAGATGCAAGTGACATTAGCACTACTCACCCTTCTAAGGAATTGTCACATCGGAACCTAGGCCCCTTCCTAGTGGAACACAAGGTTGGATCCAATGCTTACCGCCTCTGACTCCCCAAGTCTATGAGTCGCCTCCACCCTGTCTTCCCGGTGGTGAAGCTCCTCCCCTGCCCCCCTGACCCCATCCCTGGTCGGAAAGCTCAACCCCCACCTCCCCCAGTCCTTGTAAGGGAAGATGAGAACTACAAGATTGAACAAATCTTGGACAGTCAATTCCACCATGGAAAGCTCGAATACAAGGTCAGATGGAAGGGGTATGGATATGAGCATGATGAGTGGATTCCTGAGACAGATTTAGCAGCCCCAGACCTCATTGCCAACTTCCACCTCCTCCATCCTGGTGCCCCTCGTCACATTCGTGCTGCAGATTTTGACACCTTCTGTCAAAAAACACCTGTCCCTCCAGTAGGTCTCAGTATGTCAGAATGTCACACTCTAAAAGGGGGGTGATGTAAGGGGAACCCCTCATATTCTTCTTTTTATTCTCCTTCTCCTATTCTCCTCTCTTATTTATGTTCACCTCTTCTGTCCCCATTTCCCTTTTATCTCTCTTTTCTCCCTGTTGTTTCTATCTAATATTCCCATTTCCTTCCTCCCCTCCTCCTTCCTACTCACTTCTACAGCTGGCACTTCTATTCGCGATTTAAGCGCCCGATGACCTGTGCAAGTTGGAATCTACCTGGGCTACATCATAGGTCACATGACTTCCGTTTTAAGCACCCAAAACATTCAGTCAGTTTGGAGTCTTTCCTTAGTTAGTAGTCACCTTGGCAGTGGGAGTCCTTAGGCTTTTCTCTTTGGATTCCCATCTGCCAGGTATATATCCTTGCCTGTAGCCTTCCTTGAACTTATATACTTTGGATTCCCATTTGCCAGTGTTCAGTGTGATATTCCACTTCCCCTGGAGGTTACCCTTATACTATTACAGCGGTTCTGCTCATGTATATAAGGCCTGTTTCGCCTTAGTGTACCCCAATTCACCTCTATCAGTTGGATTCACTCGTCTAAGTCTCAAGTCTAAGTCTTCTAAGTCTACTACAACTACTACTACGTCTACATCAAGGCCAGCTTTGTCAATCACATGACATTTGCTGTTGTATCTCGTCTACGCTTACGTCAGCGTATTACGTCATCATCATCATCACTGCTACGTCATCATCTTCGTCCTTGTTCTACTTTTGTTGCTGCTGATAGCAAAGCGCACTGAGCCGAACACCAGTGTAAGTAGCCGTGCAACGACGACACCGCTACCCACTGTCTTTTGGATTCATTTCCGAAAGTAAACCGACAGCGGATGACACCACCATGGAAGTTGATCCATCTGACTCCATTTACTACAACAACACCGTCAAAGTAGCTGCACAGTCATCATCGACTGTGCCTGCACCCATATATGCTGATCCCCCATCAGCATAAAATCTCCCAAACCTTCCTGAGGTTTGGTCTGTGGGGAGGATGTAAGAATGTAGATTCTTACAGTAGCATATATGCTACTAATTAGGGTATATAAGTCACCAGAGTGGCTTATGTGTTGTATTATATAAGCCGCCCACTAGGGGCACCTGTAGATAGTGGATATACAGTTGTCCCCAAGTAATTAGTTAAGCAAGCATAACTTTACTTGTAACCACACTAGTTGCAGACACCAATAAATATTGGCACAGTCTGTTTCATGTGACGCAATAAGTTTCTTACAGAGGAGAAGGGAGTTGTTCAGAGAGAAATATCTTACATATGGTCTCCTGGTTCACCCTGGGCATGAAATAATGTGATTTTTTGACATGTTACAGATAGCAGGTGTATATTACTGGTCTAACACTCACCAAGGATGTGCACGTGTGCTGCACATTCTGCACCCCTACGTTTGTGTTGTGCATGCATGTCATGGGAGTCATGTGATCTCCCTGTTGTGCTTCATTCTGTCTCCAACGATGGACAAGGGACCTGTGGACAAGATCATGCAAGCGCAGCCCAAGGTGATCCTTCACCTCCCAAGGATAGAGAAACCTGATGGTGGAAGGAATACAGGAGGACAGGGGGCCTCAGGTCCTAGGGTGACTGATGGCAACACGTCCATATCCTGGCCTACCCCAACATATGATGAGGATTACAAGGCTGAGGATTTGTCTGGGTATAGCAATGATGAGTTTGCAAGGCTCAGGTTCCCATTCAGCCCTCCAGGAGAGACAGATGCACCCCAGGTTGAGCCTGGGGCCACAACTGTGGTCTCCAGGTTGCCTTCTGTGTCTCCTCTTCAGCCAGCAAAATGTGGGCGAGGGAGGCCCCATGGTGGGAAGGTCCACACAATAATTCTAAAAATAAAAATGGAGGCAGCAGGGCAGAGCAGTGCAAAAACTGCCACTGCAGCTGTGGTTTTGTGCCCCAGTAAGTGGCCCTGGGCTTGTCACATTGCTCTGCTGATGATGCTGTGGTTTGCAGTGATCACTCTACTTGTCCCTCTGTGTTTGCTTGAGAACACTAACAAACACACACCTGTGAGAAAGACAGCATCATTTTAGGCTATGACTGCTGAGGTCCACCAGGCAATGGACTGTGAGGCTGTTCCAACGAAACCCAAGCTCATGTACAAGTTGATCAGGGCCACAAAGAGCTCCAGTGCAGATTGCTTGCTCGATGGGGCAGATTGGCTCAATATAATCAACAGGCTGGAGGAAGGGGAATTGAAAAAGGCTGAGGCAGTGGTTTATATTGTGATAACTGAGAAGGTGAGTCTCTTGGGGAGGTTGTGGCCTGGCTAACATTGGCTGTAGTACCTGGCAGCTCTGGTGCAATACCTCAAAGGAACTAAGGTTTCTGGGAAATGCAAACATGTGAAATCACCACCCCTGAACCTGTCAAATGAGGGCCCAGACATGGGCACTGTTGACAATGCCTCAGTGGACAAGTGGTTCTCACAGCTCCAGATTGCTTGAGACTGTCAGGCCTGCAGGACCTGGTGCCTCACAGTGCCAGGGTTGGGCCACCAAGTGTTATCCTCAATGCTCCTCAAGTTGTGGGCATACAGTCTGGTGAGTGAGGCCAGGGATAGCCTGGTCATCTTGCTCATGCCATGCTTGCACAGGCGGCCAACACCCCCAAGGTTACGCTTGCATGCCCACCAGTCGATGGGTTTGAGAATTTTTTCAAGAAGATAGATACCTTGGCGGTCTCCTCAGTGGCACCAGCCCCTCAGGGACACCCTGCAGCTGCTGTACCCAGTGTACTGGTGGGAACCAGCCCATACCCATCCTATCCCCTGGTGCTCCCCTATGCCCCTTATGAATACCCACCGTTTGGCCCTGTGCCTGTGGGTTTTTATCCACACACGCAACCTGGGGCTCCTCCCACAACACTGGCTGGCACAGGCCCCCTAGCAGGCTCATCATCTCCTCCTGTAGCCATCGGGGATGAGGCTGCTGCCATTTACCCTGATTGCATGGAGTTCATGACTGCACTCACTGTTTTGAACCCCAAATGCCCTGGATGCACATGTGGGCATATTTGAGCAAAATGGGTTCCTTTTCATCAACAAGGTCCTGTGCTTGACCCCAGGAGAGCTCATGGCTGCACCATACTCCATCATGCATGGGACAGTGCTGTTCATTCATACTGTGCTTGGGATTGATAAGAGATTCAGGCAGGCACAGAAAGGCAAGGGGAGGGTGCAGTGATTGTATTCATAGGTAATTTTGACTAGAATACAACAGCGGTACAGTTACAACCAATGTGAACCCATTTCATACATAATGTGCATGTTGGAACCACCCCCAGGGGTCTGTTTTCCCAACCTCCACTGCACAATACAACAAGTTAAAAGGTCAGTCTTCGACACCGCTCTCCACCATGCTCCGGAACTGCATGGCATTCCAGTGCAGGTATGCCTTGTATGCCAAGAAGAACTCCTCAATTGGGTTGAAATCCAGGGAGTATGGGGGGAGGTACACCAGTTTGATGCCCCTGATTGATATATGAGTCTATGATTGCAACATATCTTGGTGGAGCACTCACTTGGCTGCACACACCTCCTCCACCTCAGGAACATGGTGGATCTGGCAATTATCCATGACTAATATGCTATTCTTCCCTGGGTATGGATTCATCATGTCCGTGAGCTTGTTCACATATCGAATGAAGTTCACCCTGTTGTAGGAGCCCTTGATGATATTGCTGTGGAGGATCCCCTTGAGTGTGAGTGCCAGGAGCACAGAATACCTGGCCCACCCATGTTAGACCATGTGTCAGCCCCAAGTCAAGTACTCACCGTTCCACACACAAAATAACTTGACACATGTGCCTGCATCCCCTGGAAAGACTACCCCATCAGCATGTCCACCACCTTGAGGTTAACCCCACACTCATCAGTGAACACCATGCTCTCTGGTGTCTCATCTGCCATCATGAATTGAAAGGCAGTCTGTGTCTCTGCACAGCACTCCAGTGTGGCCTTCAAGAGCTGGGAGTTTTGAAGGTCAGGCAGGCAGCCCCTATGCCTGAGCTCACATCACTAACCTGCTTGGATGTCATCCCGAGCCTCTTGAGTGTCCTGCAGATTGTTGCAAGAGACACACATATGTCATACCACCACCTGAGTTCATCTTGGATTTCATCCAGGAAAATGGCAGGTTGTTGTTCCAAGAGTGTAAACATGACCTGTGGTTGTCAGTCAGCCCCACTCCAACAACATAATGCTCACCTGTATCTGATCTGTGGTCATCAGCTGGACCCTTCCAAGTTTTTTTGGGTCCTTGACCACCACACCGATTTCATCCCATGTTTGGAGAACACACTGAACTACATGCACTGGCATGTCCAGGTCAATGGCAATGGCAGTCGGTGTTTTCAGCAATGTGAATCTCTGGTAAACAACCAGCTGTTTGACCTCCCAGCCATAGCATCATTGCTGGACCAGCTGTGCTTCCATCATCAGAGACAGAACAAAGCGCAATGGGGAGATCACATGACTCCTGTGACATGCACACGCAATGCAAACGTAGGGGCGCAGAACACACAGCACACATGTGCGTCCTTGGTGAGTGTTAGACCAGTAATATACACCTGCTATCTCTAACATGTCAAAAAATCACATTATTTTGTGCCCAGGGTGAACCAGGAGACCATATGTAAGATATTTCTCTCTGAACAACTCCCTCCTCCTCCTCACAGCCCCCACCATGTATGCACCTTTAGTGATTTTACATGTATTATATCCACAATATCAATGTTTGAGCCTCCCCAGGGCCCTCACAGACCTCCCACAGAGAGAACATGCCTCAGAACATTCTGCAATTGAAAAACCCACCAAACCTCTGCATCAGTTGCTCATATTTTAGCTAATAAATATCTCATAATTGTGCACTTTTTACATTTTGAATATCTCTGTTACTCATTGCTGTAGCTATTTATCTTTATTGACCATAATCTGGGATGCAAATTTCTGCCAGCACCTTATGATTTGCAAAGCACCGTAATCAATTCTCAAAAGTAACTACCTTTAATTGATGAAGTATTGCTCTACTGG
Source organism: Ramaria rubella (assembly GCA_015039355.1). Lineage (NCBI taxonomy): Eukaryota > Fungi > Basidiomycota > Agaricomycetes > Gomphales > Gomphaceae > Ramaria > Ramaria rubella. The sequence goes on from MU134479.1 coordinate 38,783, forward strand.
TACCCAAAACTACACAACACAACTTAAGTGACTCAAATCCAAACCAATCAAATCCAAACAACTGTATAGTTTTGATTTTTCAATACCATAGGTTCACTAACTAACTACTTATATCCTAATTTCTACCACTTCCATTCTATGCTTACTACACCACTGTGAGTGCCATCAGATGCCTCCAAAACCCTCGAAATGCCCATATACCTTGATTGATGATGAAATCCCATGTCACTGTCCCATATTCATCCCACATCCTAACCCTAGTGAAGATGAAGTAAATATATGTGATGGTTGTAGAAATACCATTGCTTTTCACATTGATCTAGCAGAGCCTTCTTCTTCTGATACATCTATGAAGCTGGAGGAAATATACAGGTGGCATCTTTTGGCAGGGCAAGCGAAAGCCCTAATAAAGCCGGCAGCTCTAGCCAAGCAAGTGGCAGCTCTAGCAAGCAGAAGCCACACTCGAAGGCAAGTGAATGTGACACCCACAAGGAGGTTATGGCTAGCTTAAAATTGGAGTTATGAGTCAGAGGATGATCTCAAGGTATGTTCTCAAAATTTGGACTCACCTGAATTTCTAACATGTGTTGGAACAGGGGAAGGCTCTGAAAGGAAAGAAGAAGAGGAAAATGCTATTGAAGGGAACCAACAAGGCATTCACAGAGATACAGCTTGTGGCTATACTTCCTCATGGGCTTGATGTTGGTATCTTCACTCTTGCCCAGCCCTAGTCTATTTTATCTTATAATATCTATTTCAGACAGATGATGGCAGCTTAAATAACACCATTGAACCTTCGCTGCTGCAAATTGACAAGTTGGTTGATCTTGGTTTTGCTAAGATAGGTAGCTGGGGGGATCCAAAATTTGAAAATGATTGGAATACACAAATGCTTGGGACTGGTTGTGAGAGACCTTGCTGCATTTGAACATCTCAAAGCCATTACTGGAAGTTTCCTTGGCAGCTTCTCAAAATGTCTTGGTCACATCTTGAACTTCATCACGAGAAGCCTGATGGATATGATGCAATGAGTGCAAAAGGAAAGAGTAAAGGCTGGCAAGACAGCAAATTGTTTTTTGGTATGTTATGTTGTAAGATAGTGGACACTTAGTTTCTGCAACCTTAAGCGCCAGTTGGGGCTGTCCCACAGTGATGGGTTCTGCTCGGTGACTATCAACCAAAGCACAAAATGGTGACCATAGGATTATTCCCAAGATGCTATTCTATCATTCCATGGTCTTGGTTTTTTAAATTAGGACAAATGGCAGTCACTAAAGTTCAAAAACATGTTTTTGTCAGAAATATGTCTACACCATATTTCCTATACCAGGGGTGAAATTTAACTTTTCAGCTTCTGTGATTTTGGCCACTTACATCAGCATCTCAGCAATCTCTGACCACCTAGCAGAGTCTGAATTCTAGTAGGTGTTTTGGCACCATTTTAGGTGACAAGCCTGTATGTCTAATAGACTGTAGAGGAGTTCTTAATAGCTCCTTAAAGAGTATACCTATGGCATTAATCAACTCCCAGCCCTGCCCTGATTTGAGAGGTCCATGTAACCATCTGCCCTGATTTTGGCCACTTAACCCTAACCCTATGCTTACAAATGGGTGCTAAACGAGCGCTTAGAGGTTGCGGGAACCAAATGTCTGCTATCTTAGTCATTTTTCAATCTTGCTTACCAATGTCTGCAAGTTGCGAGACTCCCCATTCCAAGCATTGTTGATGTGTTAGACACACTATCCGTACACTCCCACAAGGGAAAAGGAAAGGCTGTGATGCGAAAGAGGGCTGTTAGTAGGTGCATTATTGTGTTACTTGAATTCAACTGATTTTTTAAAGTTGAAGGGTACAGTGATGATGAGGTGAAATATAGCACCTGATCCAAAAAGTGCAAGCTTGCAGCAAAGTCCACACCATCTGAAGTGGGAGAATGCAAAGGTATGCATTCTTACTTTGTGAGGCTATGCAGCACCGTTGACTGCTCACACAGACAAGCACATTTATGTCATTGATTCAGATAGTGATGAAGCTACCCCTTCCCACAAAACTGTGACAGACTCTCACGAAGCTAAACCTATCTCCACACCCACATTGGAGGCACAATTCAAAGATCTTGAAGCCTCTATAGTTGGGTTCCACAAGAGGCAACATGGCTTCAGCAGCCCACCCCCTACTGCAGTGAATCCCTGGACAAACAATCCTCATGCAGCAGTGTAACAAACCATTTGGTGATGGACATGGATACTAGTAGCAGTTCTGAATATCACATAACACCTTTAATGTTTTGCTCATTTCACCTGATAATGCTCCTTGCAACCATATCATCAAGGGGTTCTCCCCCCTCTATCCTGAATATTTTGCTCATTTCACCTCCTTGTAACACTCCTTATCATCCTTCTTAACCTTTCTTAATTTCTACTTTACTTGTCTTCATTTAATTGATCATGCTAATATACTTAATTCACTGTAACAACCGTTACATAAGGTCATAATGAACTTGCAATTCTCCTGTGCATGCATGGCATGTGCTGATCCAGTGGAAAGTATCATTATCACACCAGGGTTGATTCTGCAGATTTCTAATTATTTGTAGGTATAATTTTGTGTGCGCATGGCTGAAAAATAGGTGGCATGCAGGAAATTGGATTTTTGTGCACTTTGACCACCATAGTCACTGGCTGTCTTCATCCCACTGTGTTTTGGAAACTGTGAACTCAGAACTAAATGTTGGTGTAAGGTACACAATCAAGTTTAGTCTAGCCACTAATAGTGTTCAAGGGGATATCAACCAAAGACTATTTTAACGGAGAACCCAATTAATAGATTCTACTCCGGTGTTCAAATAACACTATTACTTTGCAGTAACAATGCAATTCAAAGCACTTGTAGCAAGGCTACTAGTCTGGTCAAGATAATACTTGAAACTATGAGGGAGAGCATACAGGGTTCCAATGCTTTGTTTTTATATGCAATATGGGGAAAGCAGACTTGGACGACTAGGCTCAAGGTCGCAACAATTGAATGGCTGTTCAATTGAAGGACTAAAAGGTTAGCCAAGGAACAAGGAGCGAAAGGACAAGACCAACAACAGCAAGTTAAAACTAACTTGAGAGTTGATAAAGTCAACACTAACACATACTAGTTAGCCAGGCAAAGGCCCTACAAGCAACAGTGCTGTAAGGGGATGTCAAGGGACAATAAGATGAATGCCTCTAACCCAAGTGTAAAACAAGGATAGCAAATATACATGAGCTATCTACTGCTTATATAGATGTATGGAACGCAGGGGCGTCTAGATAGGAAACATATCTGAAGGCTATCGACCAATCAATATGCACAGCACTATCTACCAATCGGAGATACTCGAGATAACCTGCCAAAAGATAACTAAAGATAGAGTGTTAGGTCTGTCATGTGTCCATGACAGGTTGGGGATGGACAATGATAAGGAGATAAGAAGAATGTATTACCGGGTACACACTCCCCAGGAGTCTACCGGACCGTAGAGTAGGAACTATGCTGTAGTAAGTGTGGAGTTCCCCTTACAAGTGCCCAGATAAGATAGAGTGTGGTAGCTTTGTGCTGACACAAGCTAGTAATCAAGCTAAGGCCCTACAAGCAACAGAGCTTGATTAGATAGAAAGTGTACTACACTCCAACACTAGTTATTTGATTAGACTTAGGCCCTACAAGCAACAAAGGCTAATCAAATAATAGTGGTGGTTGTTACCAACACAAGCTATTAATTTTAACTTTGGCCCTACAAGCAACAAAGCTTCAATTAAATAGAAGTGATGATAGCCAACACAAGCCAGTAATTGATATTTGGCCCTACAAGCAACAAAGTATCAGTTAAAATGGAAAGTGGTGGTTTGCTTACACAAGCTAGTAGTCTTTAACTCTGGTCCTACAAACTACAGAGCTCCAACTAAAGCAGCGAAAAGCTGAAGACATTGTGCTTCACTCCTACAAAGTGAGAGGCAGACTGAAAGAGGCTCCTACAGAGTTTTTCAGCTAGGTCAAGTTCTTCAGGCTTGAACTGATCTGATAGAAGACTCAGGCTTCAGGCAGAAGTGGGGTGTGAAATGTGTGTGTGATTGCTTTTTGCAAGGCTACCTAGAGCTATACTTATAGCTTTACATCTGAGACACCCTAGACGCTTTAGGAAGGTCTAACAATAGAATGGAAGCTGCTGGAAGGTTCTGGCAGCTGCCATATATGGTTAGAATCTTCCAGAAGCTTCTACACTATTAATATGAAGCTGACTATTGGCTAGAGACGACTATGATGTCACTAAATTACTGACTCATGAATAACTATGATGCTGAAATGATATCATGGCATTCAGGCTCAGATTTGGGGTTGTAGTGACATCATAATGTCTCTAACTAATTAATATTGGATGATAAATAAGAAGTCACCTGCTGTGGAGCTAATTAATGATCCTGCTGACCAATGAGTTGGCTTACCTCAGCTGCTGAGTTACAATAATGGTAATTATTGGTCAGTAGCTGAGTTGAAGCTGAGTTACTGATTTGGCAAGTTTTAGGTCAGCAATCCAAGTTGTGGACTCTTGTGGATCATTAATAGCGAACTCAGCAGCAGAGACAAGAAATAGAAGAATTCAGACTACTACTAGTCAGAAACACTTGGAACCTTGAATACAAGGACTATCAGACTATAAGTACATTATAAGGATCCCTAACACACTAGTTACAAGCTAATATAAGTGTTACCCATTTGCACCAATATTATTTGAACTCAATTTAAGCCCAGATGAAGTTTATTGAAAAAGAGAAGACAGCCAGGGGGGGAAGAGTCTGGGAATCAGTCAGACAATGGTACAGCTACTGGAAAAAACAAAGACTACTTATTTGTGCATTTCTATATCACAGAGTGAATATAAAAGCTTCATATTTGGAGGCCAGAGGAAAAGTCCCAGTATATCATATCACCTGTTGGATCTCAGATCCACTGACTATCACATGGAGATGATGTGAGATCACAAAGCATCCTGAGAGTTAAGCTAAAGTTGCAGCATCAAGGTCTTTTTTATGTGGGGAGGAGATTGAACAACATGAATAAACTACTTCAAAACCATGCAATTACTGGGGATATTACAGTGAAAAATAGTTTTGCATATTTTCTATTGAGATCATCCATCATATCTGCTATTTTTTGATAGAGTGTTGGTTTCAAGTAATATAATGGACAAAAGCTGCTGAGCATTTGTGAGGCCATAGAGCATAAGATTTTCAATATGTAATAAAATTCCAAGCTTTGGCAAATAGGGATACCATGAAAGTTGTAATGTGGTGCTGTGTGGATGATATTCCTTGCTTGATAGTATGTTGGCTTCAAGTAATGTACTGGAGAAAAGCTGCCAAGCATTAGCAAGGCCATGTTGCATGAGATTTTCAGGGCAAATATAAATCATAATAGTGTTGTGCATCACATGGGTCATGGAAAATCAGTTTCAATGTATCCAAGCATTATAATTAGTGAGACCATGTAACATGAGATTTTCAATACATAATAGAATTCCAAGCTTTGGCAAATATAGATACCCACCAAAGTTGCAATATGGTGCTGTGTGTAGCATGCATGTAATGGAGAAAAAATGCTGAGCATCAGCAACACCACATGGCTGGTTATAAAATTCTGAGCTTTGGCAAATATAGAAATCCCCCAAGTCATAATGAGATGCCATGTGTAACACAGGTAACTCCACTAGTTTCTTACAATCAGCCACTGCGAGTTTGGTAAGATTACCATATCACCCATCTTTGGAACTGAAAGTGAGTACAGTGCAATTGGCTGCAGGACATTTTTCATGGAACTAAGTTACATTAAAAATTCAATCCACCCAAGTCGGCTCGACACTGAATAACGCCCTCGGTTTATACTTGGTCCCAGGGTATGCCTCATATTCCGCCTCCATGCGCAGTTTGACCGAACGATGCACCTTGACACCTTGTTTCTTCTGCTTAGGGATAAACCGTGGGCGGGCAAGATTCCACCTATGTCGGTCGGTCAGGGATATACAACTAATAACCATGGAAAGGACAAACCCAAATGTACTGGCCCATGAGTTATCGCCCTGAAACACAACACAAATCTTACCACCGGGCTGCACAAAGAGATGACCTTTGGCTTACCTTTTGATACTTTTGTTTCATCGGAAGTACCTCCAATGTCCACCAGTATAACGCTAGGCTCAATTGGTCGTAGATCGGCGACAGCGCATCGCGTAATTCCTCCTCAAGTTCCATCTGCCCAGAATAGGTGCTCTCGTCGTGCCCCTCATGCCCTGAATAGTCCTCATCCCCACCTGCATGATCATCAGGATATGCAAAGTGCTCTAACAGAGCGTCCGTACTATGTCCCCCATGAACAACTGCATCTGACGTACCAGCTTTGGGCATGCGCTGGATCTTAGCATTGAGCACGGGGAGAGGAGGAGGACGTGGGAGGACGATGGGGTAGATTGTGGCCGGGTCGAGGCCAACGGCTCGCATCTGCTCTGAGTCAAACATGATGCCAGTGGCGGTCTTGAAGCACTCGCGAATCATCCACCGAAGTGGGATACGTGCAAGGCTATGCCGAGTACCATTGGGAACGGAGCCGCCACCGATGTCTACGTTAGTCGATGATAGCCGTTAACGTTTTGGCATACGTGGATGACGATTCGACGACGCACCACAATGGCATCCCGAGAACCACACCTCCTCAATGTCGGTCGGTACATCTCTCGGTTTACAGTACTGGGTATCAAAGCGTGACTCATATCCTCTCAGCTTTCCCTTTCCAGTGCCATTGCCACCTGATTGGTGTTTCTTCGGCCTCGGTTTCGGTGGGGCGGAAGAGTCGGTCCCAAGTTTTGCTTCGGCTGCAGTAGGCCGATTCCAGAGGTTGGCCTTGAACTTGGCGCGGCGCTCGTCGAGAGAGAGGGCGTGCCGAAAGGTGCGTACAGCGGTGTTGGAAGTGGTGAATGGAAGTCGGCGGGGGATGAGACCCACCGAGCTCACCGTATCCCTACACACACCCATGCATGAGTTGAAAGAGCAACCATTATGAATGGTAGAGGTCACACCAAACGCCAATGAATTCGATATCCACATCAATGCTGAAGCACCGTTTGAACGCCGTGCTCTGTTTCCACCCAAGATCGTCTGCGCGGGTGAACATCTTGTATGCAAAGGGGACCTGCTGATGGTTGCACGCAGGGAGTAGGCCAACTTTGTGGATCATGCCGGCGAGGGCACGTGCTGTATACGCGCCACGACTGAATCCAAAAATGCAAATGCGGTCTCCGGCAGTATCTGGAGCATGACAGTCAGTGAGAGGAGGAATGTGGTGTTTGGATATACGAACAGTTTTGCATCAAAAATTCGTAACCACCTGAGGTGAGTTCATATCTGTAACTGGGAAGAGGTGAATGCGTTTAAAGATGAACGTACCCATAACATGAGCGTGTAGGTCCCATGCTACCATCATATCCAATGTCTAATGATATTCTGAGTGAGTGCAAAGCTTTGATTTCAGGATTAAACAGACCTTGGATACAGAGGAGGCAAACGGAGTCGCAATTTGCGGCGCTGTATAGGTGCCGATCCCAGCTTGATAGTAACACATTTGCTTGGACTTGTCGTCCTTCTTGAGCATGGAGAACAGAGACACGATGTTGGAGTTCTAAAGATGAGTGTCATCTTTACAATATCGCCATCATCACGCCCAAAGTTACGCACGTCGGAATCAAACTGGTCTCCGGTGCCATCAAAACATAATACGAGCGTGCGGAACGGATGCTCTGGAGGGATGGTTTCAGGGATTGCAGTATGATTGGTGGGGCTCAACGTTGGCTCTGACGAGATGGGAAGCGACTGCTTGAACGAAGATTGCTGAGGGCTATCTGAGACGGCGGTATCTGCCTGGGAGAGGGTAGAGGCCTCTAGGTCATGGGCGCCATTCAACACAGGAGACGTGGACATGGCATGCACTTGTAGACTTGTGTGCGTACGAGGCTAAACAGATGAGTCTTAAAAGCACAAAGATTCGGAATGGAATTGTACGCTATACGAAGTCCATTCCCGAAAGGTTCCGGGGGGCGAGTATACTAATGAATACGTACTATGGTGTATGTAGCGATAGTAGATTCAATTGCCACCCGGAAACTAACAAGGGTTCGTCGGAAGAATCGCCAGAGAATTCGTAAGTTAGTAACGACTTCATGTGATAGCGCTCTATGGCCTAGATTATACGTACGCCTCGCGTGATCACACTCGCCATTGTAGTGATAAAATAAAAGGGTGAACCAAATACAGCGCCTTTGCTTCCTTGAGCCCATGCAGCGTCTTCATCAATTCATTATTCACTTACTAGGATCCTGGGAATTTCCAAAACCGATGCAGCCCTCGCGAATGAAGATTTTGCGCAGTTCTACTCAAACGACTGACATTTACCGACCCTGGGCCTGATAACACCCACCACCACCCCTGCTTAAATACTGGATGTGTGAGCAGGCCAAGGTGATATTTTGACAGCTCGACTACATTATGGATTGTCCGGAGTAAACGCATCAATTTCGTCTCTTCGCACAATAGTAATTGAATGGGCTGCAAGCTCTATCGGTTTGATACCTGTCACGGAGCTGAACAACTTGACAGCGCGAGAGCCGTTGAGAATTCGGGGTCTTGAACCTAGGAACTTCCCCGAAAGGGATTACCACATGATGTTCATGCATCATGACTGAGTTCGACCCTTCTAGGGTTGACGGTTCCAAATGTCACCAATAGGCTTCGACACCGTAGCTACGCCGTAGTCACGCGCGCACAATCGGGTGAAGTGCGGCCAACTCATTATCCCAAATAGACTCACCGATCTAAGTAGTTTACTGTGTCAAAAAATGTGAAAAAACTTACAGCGAGGTACGAATGTCGATTCATTCGAAGTTGCACACCGCTTGATGTCTGATCATGAAAGTGTTATTCAAGCCAAAACAGTGCGATTGAAACACTCGCAGACAAAGACCTCCGAGATTAATCTTCGTTTCTAAGACTCAAACTTACGCCGGTACTACAACGGGACTTACATACCGCCACACATGTGAGTTGTATCTGTTTGTCTTCCAATCTAATCCCGTGAGTACTTTGTTTCTTCCGTACATGGACGAAACAATTGATATTGTAGAAGGTGCCTTCATTCGGTTATTCGCACTTCTTTCCAATCATAGGTCCAATACAAACAGGAATCAAGTAAACTATCCTAGAAATTTGTCCCCGACGCCCGCCGCGGCCCCCAGGGTGCACAGCCAGAAAAAGAGCCAATTCTACTATAAATCATAAACAACACTCGTTGATCTAGTACGTGCACACTTTACCATGCCGCCTGCCATAACGATAACGCCCATCCAAGCCTTTTCTCTTGGTGCTGACGCCGTTTATCTCTCCAAACGTGATCCCCCAACAGCTCCAGATGGACATTATGACTGGGAAGTCAGTGAAGACACCAATGCTTCGCAATCTGGCCACTCTGCAGTGACCAACCTCATCAACCGCGTTGAGACTATCACGTCGAAGGGTGCTGTCAAGCCTGATCCCAAGGTCGTAGAGGGATTCATCGACATGGCCGTGCATCCAGGCGCAGAGAATGACCGTGATGGTGTTGTAAGTGTCATATTCAAACTATCTCCTATCAAATGTTTACTCTGTTCTTTAGTTCGAAGCTGGACTTACACTGATGTCTCGTCTACCCGCTGGCTCAACCATCGGGACAGAATTGTCCAACACTGCGGTCGGCATGCTCTACAACACCATCCCTCACCCTCCCGCCGATTACGTCGGCCCCGAATATGCTTTCCGCCAAGCCGACGGTTCTTACAACAATATTCATGAACCCAACTTGGGGAAGGCCGGCATGAAGTATGCGAGAAGCGTACAGCCGAAGAGGTGCATTCCAGCGAGTAGCCTACCTGATCCTGGGTTAGTATTTGATACATTGCTGAGGGCGAGAGATGTAAGTTGATTCGGTTTTGTCTATCTCTGCTTCATATTGACGGTGTGCGATGAACAGCGTGTGGACCACACTGGCGGAAACTCGAGCCTTACTTTTGCCTTCGCCTCTATCGTCACTCACTCACTCTTCCGGAGTAACCCCAGAGACTGGACAATCAACGACACTTCCTCCTACCTTGATCTCTCTCCCCTCTATGGGTACAACCAAGCCACGCAGGACTCCGTGCGCAACAAAACTCTCGGACGCGGTCTGCTTTACCCCGACACTTTCGCCGAAGAGCGACTCCTCTTCCTCCCCCCGGCCGCGTCGGCTCTTCTTGTGGTCCTGTCGAGGAATCACAACTATGTCGCAGACATGCTATTGAAAGTCAATGAGAAGAAGCTGTGGAGTGATCCTCCTCCTGAGGATCCAGCGTTGAGAACAAAGCAAGACGAAGAGATTTTCCAGACCGCAAGGTTGGTTAATGGAGGTCACTTTATCTCGTTGATCAGTATGTCCTTACCTTCTTTCTTGGGGTATGTGGAGGTGGGCTAACGCCCTCTGCCAGTGGGGGACTATGTTGCGGGTTTCCTCGGAATGGCGGTAGGGAACGCATGGAACATGAACGCATTTGACGTAGGTTTCTTGTCCTTCATCCTGAGTACACGAGTTGATTATACCGGCCTAGCCTATCAAACTGAAAGACGGTGAGATTGTCCACCGTGGTGAGGGCAACCATGTCAGCGTCGAGTTTAACCTCCTCTACCGTGTACGTATTCAGTATCATATTGATCAATGTACGTCGATGCAAAGGTTCGCTGAATCACGGATCGTTTTGCAGTGGCACACGACAACGTCTGCAGCAGACCAAACATGGACTGAAGAGGTGTTCTCTCGTGCGTTCGGCGGCAAGCCTTTCGACGAGATCACAATACAAGACTTTGGCGCGTCGTTTATGAAGATCTTGTCGCAGCTTGATCCCGATCCATCAAAACGGACGTTTGGAAAGTGTGTCGTCCCCTTCCCCTTCCTTTGCTTTGTCTTCGTTTAGACTCATTTCCTTAACAGTCTCCAGCGCGGAGCGGATGGCAAATTCTCAGATGATGACCTCGCCAACATTCTTCATGACGCAACGGAGAGTCCAGCTGGACAGTACCGTGCGAGGGGAACACCGGAGGTGCTGAGGATCGTGGAGGTCATGGGCATTATGCAAGGAAGGCAGTGGGGTGTTTGTACTGTGCGCTGCCTACTTTTTCTCCTTTCGATATTTTTTTCCCTCGTTGCTGACGAAGTCTTTTAGATGAATGAATTCAGAAATTTCTTGGGCCTCAAACGTAATCTTTTCATAGTTTTTTCCTCCCGGGGTAGAACCAACTTTTCTTTTTCATTCTTAGAGTTCAAGACTTTCGAGGAATGGAACCCTGATCCTGAGATTGCCGTGTGTCCAAACCAACTTCTCTATCTCATATCCCAAGGCACTAAATATTTATTTTGTCTTCGTAGGAGGGTGCAAGACGGTTATATGGCCACGTCGACAATCTCGAGCTCTATGTGCGTATTTCTTACTACACTGACAGAGTGCAGTACTGGTCCTCATAGGGTAATCATAGACTGGTTTACAATGCGAGTCGACAATGCCTCTCAGCGGCGGACTGCGCTTCGCTTGCGGGTATACCGTTAGCGTCTTCCTACCCTACAAGTTCACTAGAACTCATGCTTGCTCTGGTAGATGACGAAAGCAGTATTGGGAGACGCAATTGCCCTCGTCCGTGGAGATAGGTTCTACACCACCAGCTACACTCCAGTAAGCGTACATAGCATGTCTCTCCTTCTTCAAACACTCAAAAACGCTGCATAAAGTCGACAATGACCGCATGGGGATTCCAAGACTGCAAACGTGACCCGAACAACGGCGGATTTGGCGGAAACCTTCCCAAATTACTCGCGCGCACCCTCAGCCGGCACTATCCCTTCGTAGGTTTTCCTTTCACACTTTGAGCACCCGCGCCGATACAATCGTCCTTCATGAATAGAACAGTAGCTACACAACCTTCCCATTCTTTACCCCAGCGACCATGAAAGCCTCCCTCACCCACCAAGGCATTGCCGACCGCTACACGTTCACACGCCCCGTTGCATCACCTATACCAAAGATTCTGAACACCTTCACTGGCATCAAGACGGTTTTCAACGACCCGTCGAGGTTCAAAGCTCCGTATGACATGTCGGGACTGGGAGAAGGTTATGGATTCATTCTGGTATTCGACGAAAAGGCAAAGTAAGCTAGCTATGTTTCTTTTATTTGTTGAAGGTTGTGAATTTTAGTTCATTTCAGACATGACGCGGATAAAGCTTTGGTATGATTGCTGTCGCATTCATTTTAAATTGATTGCTGATGAAGCATGACATTTTCAGGCTCTCCACGCCCTTTTCCCCACTAAGGATTCTCTGACTGAGTACTCTGAGTGGTATCGTGAACAGACCAAACAAAAGATCCAAGAGAGGTCATGGAAGTGCGTAAAGGACTCGTTCAAAGTCCCTCACTAACGTAAATCTATCATCACGCAGGTACGATGGTGTACCAGGTACATATGTTGATATCGTCAAGGATGTTATCAACATCGTCTCCGTACACTGGGCTGCCGACAGACTGGTCAGTTTGTTCCCTTCGGCACAAGCCACTACCCATTACGCTCGTTCATATCTGTTAACAGTGTGGGATTCCCTTGAAGACCAAGGAAAATCCTCGAGCCTTGTACACCGAGCAAGAGATCTATGAGATGTTCACCACTCTGTTCACGTGAGTCCTCAATACCAAGTCCCCATGAATTGCGTCTTAAATAAAGTTGCGTTTTCAGGCTCACATTCCTCGCTATAGACGACAATGAGCACGGATTCTCGCTCAGGTGGACTGCTGTCCAAGCCGGAGGCGTCATCCAAGCGCTGGTAGCCAAGTCCGTCGTTGAAGTGGCTCCCAGCAGCGCTACAGTATGTTTCTATTGACTTGTCATCCTTTAAGCTGGCTGTTGTTGATGCCTAACTCTATCGAAAGAACGGTTTCATCACGCTCTACAACAAAGCGAGCAACCTGATCTGGCCACCGACAAAGAAGCCATACTATGAGTTCCTAAGCAAATTATCTGAAACAGGGCGACCTGTCAACCAGCTGGTTGCTACAGTCGTCGGACTTGCCATCGGATCTTCTGTGAACTACTGCCAAGGTATGCGGCGTATCTAGTTTTATAATCCGTACTTATTCGACATCTAATTAAACAGCCGCTGTTCACGTGGTCGACTTCTACTTCGACGACAAGCGCGAAAAGCAGAGAGCCCATATTATAGAGCTCGTGCAGAAAAAAGATGGTTCGGGTGATGAACTTCTCCGCGGATATGTTCGTGAAGCGATGCGTGAGTACCCTATTCTCCGAATATGACATTATTAACGCTTCACTAATCATTACGACAGGTCTCAACCCTCAAGTATGTCAGAGTAGCTTCAATTAAGCAATATCACTAATCCGTGGATGTTACAGTTCACCGGTCTCTGGAGAAATGCTGCCGTTGATGCCGAGATTCAACAAGGCAGCGGTCTCCCTTCTATCAAGATCAAAGCTGGAGATCGCATCTGGGCCAGCTTCAGGAACGCTCACTTGAATGTACATAAGCCCCTTTCGTGTTTCTACCCCTCTCACTATGTTCTCCCTAGCCTACCGACTTCCCTAACCCCACGAACGTCGATCCCACACGCCCCAAAGCGTCATATAACCTGAACGGTACAGGTTTCCACGGCTGCCCTGGTGTCTCGTACGCAGAGCACACAATCGCGGAGATCCTCAAGGTTATATTCGGACTCAAGAATGTGAGACGTGCACAAGGAGACGCTGGAAAACTCGTTGGCTTCACGACTGTGATCAACGAAACCGAGACGAATGTCTATGTCCAGCCGAATGGAACTACAAGCCCCTGGCCTGGATCGATGCATCTTGTGGTATGTTCCTTTATGTTTGTTAGATATCGGATTGTAGCTAATATTATTGGATCGAAAATAGTACGATGAGGCTTGAGCTGCTTCGGAGGCAGGGGTACATATGGCGCGTTGCAGTTTTTGGCTGCATTTTGAAGAGGTATTGCATAAAATCTGGATGCACATGAAGAACATGTGGGGATAAATCAAGCTCTATGGCTGGGAACACGGACTTGCTTGCATGTAAGATTGTCACAAAATGCATTCGACTTGAGCAGTCCGAGAAAGAGGGGGAAAATAAATTCAATAATGGGTGGCCTTATCGTATCAATATGAACCTGAAATAAAACTCCCGTAAATCCTAAATTAATCAAGTGGGGAAAAAAATAGACAAGGAGCATAGCCTCCCAAGCACATTCTTATTCTTTCTGTAATTTCTTTCACAAAGCTAACGAAAAATAAGGTGATTATCCTAATTTCCTTTTCCTATATGCCCCTCCAAAAGTTTTGGCCGTGTCGCTAACAGGAGCTGGCATCTCCCTAGACAAAAACAACATTGCACTGGTCACCCGAGCCTCAATCTGCTGCGAAAGCACTCGGACCTGGGTTCTAGCGGAATATCCTTTCCTATGGCAATGCTTTGCATTCTCATCGAAGAGTTTGAGCGTGATACTAGCACGACAATCGAGAACTGTCATAGCCCGCAGACCACGCACGACGATATTTGTATCCTCGTGGCTAAAATTCCACGTACTAGTCTTAACATCGAGGGGACATATTAGGGGGAGGAAAAACTCAAAGTCACAGCACCCCATCGTATAATACGTCCAAGGTAGATAGATATCCACATGCCAGTGACAATCAGTGAAGTGAGTGAGGAATTGGGAAGGATGGGGGATGAGATCGATGAGATTTGTGCGGCCAAAGGTGGAGATCACTATATCAGGAGAGATGAACGTGATTTCGTGGAATCAACTGGGAATTTTGCTGCCGACATGTCCTATGACTTGAGCACGTAATGCGGGCACCGCGTTGTAGATGCAAGACCCTCGCAAGGACGGAAGAAGCTATACGAGTAGGTTTCCATTTATCTTCATAGTAAAATGGCATGCTTAACAGTAAAAAAAAAACTAGGTCGGCATGGAGAATGTTGCTGAGTGATCCGGATCGTCGGAAAGGCGTACAATATGCCTCTGCCTTATGCGGCTGAAATAGCAATAAAGAGAGCATTCTCCAAAATGTTTGAGTGTCTTGACAGAAGACCGCCGTACACGCAGAAAAGTGCTTTGTCCGCTAGCAGCACGACGTTAGAGATTGGGATGACGTACTATCCATATGATTGGGTAGTATCTTTTTTCTACCGGATTCTGAAAGTTCCGCATGATCCGCCTGTGATTCTGTAACAATGGCCAACTACAAACAAAAAAACATCCCAATCAGAATATATTTCCCGCTAATTTTCTGCGACAAAATAAATCGTACATTTGAAAACCCTCTTACATTGACTGTCCGAGATACATTAGACTGAACTTCACACTCTCACTGTTTTCCACAAAATCCTCCCTGACAATCCGCGCCACATCCTCTAACAAGTCCGTGCACTCACCTCGATCTACAGGTCCCGCGCGCACGCCATCGAGTTCGACGACCCTCCGTCCTGTGCTACCCTCTCCAGGAGCTGAAATAAAGCAAGTGTAGGCCTGGTCAACAGAGTCGTCATTTGGGGGTGGCACGCTCTGGCCGACGGTGGCGACCGAGGCGTGAATATTGGCGAAGATGATTGTGGATTCAAAAAGCTTGGAGCGTTCAGGGGAAGATTTATTACGCGACTCATGGAAGAACTTGTGGAGGGGCGATGAGGGGAGGAGAGTTACGTCGGCCTGTGGATGGCATAAACTGACTTGCATATTATATAAGAAAGGAGTGGACACACATTAGCCAAACCGTGAGTGATGGCCATTGCACCACATGCGCCAGGAATCTGAAGTCAGTCATGAGGCTCAGCAAGGTGTTGAACGGGAAGGAATGGTAACGCACTGTCTGTTTCATCCAAAATACGCCGTCGTCGACCTTCGGCCCTCCTTCCCTCGCAAGACGTTCGTCCTCTGCCGCGCGCCTGTAGCGCGCTTCTTCGTACGGAAAAACGAGCACAACGGCTTTCACCGGACGCGGGATCATCGCGAGCAACTAAGTTAATGGCGTCGAAGTTCGACGAAAAGGCTCATAAAATACGTCCTCAGCGAACCTCAGCATCAAGCCCATACATATCATAGTATTGATCCAAAGAAGGCTCGAGGCCCGCTTGATTCGCCCACTTGGCTCCAGTCAGATTAGTTGGTGATAGATATGAAAAACGCGCGTACGCCATTGAAGACCTGAGGGTGAATCGTCTTGGGGTAATTTTACCGACCATAACAATTGAAATTGTATACCTCGGGATTGCATTCAAGTGGAATCCAGCCTTTGTTGTTTTGCGACATGAAGTAGGGTAGCTGGCTGTGGTGGTTAGGACTGAAAGCAATTAACGCGCACGCTGGGCGCTAAAAAGATTTGGGTTTGACCATGTTCAAATTGTTTTCGCGACTTGCACCCCTTCCTCACCGACGGTCACCAACAACTAAAACACCTATCCGCCATGCGAGCTCCCGCCGCGAAAATATAGACCCCAAACTGGAAATAATCCGCCGCACACTATATCCTTCCAATGTGCGAAGTAAACCGTCTCCGACGGGTGGATGGCGCCACAGAATCATTCGTTCCTTGAGGAAGGCAATTCCCTCTATCCAAGCTCATGAAATCATTGAACGAGCTTTCAAACTTTACATACGACATCAGCGTCAACAGCGGCAAGCTGAGCTGGAGAGGAAGTTTGAGAGCATGCGCAATGCGATGACGGAGCTAGCAAAGATTAATCCCAGGCTCGCGCTTGAGGCAAATAAGCCTGAAGATCCCAGGGTACGGACAGTGGCGGATATCGCGCTTTTGAGCAAATTAAGGGGACCTGAGAGGGCGATTGTGGAGGGGAGGATTCGTGGGCTGTTTCCGCGAGAGTTGAGGATACCGACAGATACCCCTCCGAGAGATGGATGGAACCATGATTGGAAGCCACCTACTTTAAAGACTGTGTAGGGTGAGTAACTAATGCTCGTAAGTAACCACCGACTTACCTTTTTTACTCAGCTTTTATCATGTATTGTAATCTTACCTGGGGAAATGATTGACCCTTTGAGTCTGGCGTGTTGTGAACCTTTAACTTCCCCCCCGCACTAATAATCCGCCCTTTCTTTTTTCGAGATGAAGTCGAAGCGTGTCTCTCTTGGCATGCTGGTCTTTTTTTCTTTAGCGAAAGGAACCGCTTCCAGCCTTCTTCATTTCAACGCTTTGGACAGCGCAAGTCGACTCTGCCTTCTATCCTGACGACACAGCTTCCGTGCGCCGGTAAGGGTATCCTGGAACGACAAGGACATTCGCCCGCACGTCAGAGACAAGCCTAAGTCTATGGTTCATTTACACGGTGCATTTTCAGAGGCACACACGACCTATCTGCTTCCACTGGATTCCTGGGGAACTATTGTACCACTCACTCAAGCTAAATGGTCCTCTAGGTGAGAATACCACCTCTCCCCCCATGGATATTTTACTCGTTTAGGCTGATATTGATAGCATTGTGAGCAATTTACGTAGCGGTCGTCGGTATGAAAAGTAAAATTGCTGAGACGTAGAGATTATACACAAGGTATATGAATACTTGCATCATCGTGTCTCCCCTGTCAACATCTCTCATGTTTTTGGTGCTCTTGTTTCTATTTCAACAAACTCTAGCCTATGCAAGTATGAAAACGTCTGAACGCACAGCTATACGTACCTTTTCAAACCCCGATGCTGTACCCGCCCCCCGGCTACTTATAGGCCCAATAAACATGTAGACTGCTGTGTTTCCGGCTTTGATCTTACCATCACGTAGTGTGAGTCAAAGATACGCATTGTCATGTTGCACTAGGACTGAGTAGCCCAACTATACATATCTAGCAACTGCAGCCATTACTATAATCAATCGAAAAGATGTCTGAAGGCAAAACTGATCTATTGAGTGCACGGAAACGGGCTCGGACTGACGATGTACTCCCGGATGGCCCACTGAAGTGGAAACGACACCCCGAGTTGTACATGTCAGATGGAACATTGGTCCTCCTGGCCGATGATACCCTCTTTCGAGTATATCCAGGTCTAATGAGCAGGCACTCAGAGGTGTTCAGCGGCATGACTTCCTTATCAGAATACCAACCATCAAACCCAGAGATGTATGATGGATTCCCACTCGTGCGTCTAACAGACAATAATGAAGATCTTGGTTACTTTTTGGAAGCGACAATGGGTGCCATGTAGGCCATTTTATTTCACACGTGCTTGCTATGCAGTTCGTTGATGTTCCCGGTTTCCTTTACCTCAAGCCACTTCCATACTAACCAGCCTACTGCCTTTAAGATTGCAGCTGCCCTGCTTCGTCTTTCTACAAAATACATGGTGTCTCCACTGCGCCAACAAGCTGTCGAGCATTTCCGGCGCATCATCCCAAAGAACATGGACGATATAGGCCACACTCCAAACTTCAAACAAGTCTTTGGAACGGACACACCACACCCCTTCGAATTGGTAACGCTCTTTCGAGAATGCCAGATCACCGCCTTTTTGCCTTGGGCATTTTATATCGCATGTAAAGAAGGCTTTAAAGCCTTAGTCTGCGGCGCTCCGAGCGCACAAGGCGAGACCATATACCTGTCACCGGAGGACAATCGGGTCGCTCTTCTGGGATGGAAATCTCTTGACGACGAGAATTCGAAGAGCCGACTCAAAGCTATCAAGTCATGGGCAGAGAACTGCACGGAGGGATTTTGCAACAACGTCATGCGGGCTGCATGGGTGGAAACTAGTCTCCACAACTGTAGTAGTGACGCATTAGTGCTTTGGGGGATGTTCAAGCTGCTGGCGAACTCTGAGGACTTGGATGGCGTCCAAGAGAACAGGCCCTGTCAGTTTTGTGCGGCATTGTGGTTGAAGACGGCAGGGGATCGGAGGAGGCGGGTATGGGCTGGCCTTCCCGCGACGTTTCAGCTACCCCCTTGGGAAGAATTGCAACAGGATTGATTTTTTTTACTGAGGAACCGAACTAATAACAAGACTATTGATGAACAGAACGGACGGAGAGGGCGAGGCGAATGCTGGTTCTGCGTGTGGATCTAATCAATGTAGCTTAGAGCTAGTTTTTTTTTTTTTTTTAATCCAATTTTTCGTCTGTTGGGGCAGAGCCCTATGTCAGACGTATATTACATGTATTTCCTGTTCTATCATCCACCGTCCACATCTAACTCCGCATCTGCCTGAGCGAACAACTTCGCTCTTGGCGTGGTGGCCTTAAAATGGGCACGCGTTTGGAGGTTTATTCGCAAAATTCCTTGAAACGTTTAGAGCTAGTTATAGCAAAAGAACGCAGCAGCGAATGCCGATGGAACGAAGGGAAAATTCAAATTACCCACATAACTAGTGTACTATCAGAGAGGAGCAGGGGAAGATGAAACTATTGAAAATCACGGGTCCCCCCACCAATATCAGTACATTGGATACAGTCGTGGATCAGGTTTCCCGAGCATGAGATCGACCGCAAGGGGAACACAGTCCGAGTCATCCGTGAATAAAGATCATAGCTGAAGAACATATAAACAGATTACAGTAGCAACAGTTTTCGTCACTTTGGGCCAGTAGCACCAGCTTTACGATGGTCAGGAACATCCGCGTCTTTCGGTTCTGTCTTATCCGCCGCCTCACCAATAAAACTCGGGAATCTGTTTGAAGGTGTGAGGGCCGCGATATCATACAATCGCAGAATGTGATTCGAGCAACAAATCAAAGACAAACCTGGGTACACCGTCCCTCGTGAGTTCCTGGAAGCGATACACGACGATAGATCCTATCTTCGGAGGATTTTTTCGCTGTTTATCAGAGAGCCCCGTACCAACATTGAATTTCTGTGACGTAAGGTGATAATCTTTAATACATTGAGGGACCAGTGTAGCACCGACAAACCTTGCCGGATTCCATGACACACTTGAGGGCACCAGTTGTACCCTTATTCCGGCCTTTTCCTGGCTCATACCCAGTGACGCGTGCTTCTGCATCATAAAACGACTCGGGGGCATTTCAGCGAGGAGATTTTGAATCTCTTAAAGGGGCACGGACCTTGATTTTGAGAAGTGTACTACTTCTCCTCCCTTCGTATACAGACTCCGGCTTGCGGAGCATGAGTCCCTCACCGCCTTTAGACTCAACGTCTTTCAGCATCTCCAAAATTTGTTCACGGCTCTGGACTTCAGTCTGTTCGACAATTTGGATTTCCGGAGACGCATGAGACCCCGAAGGTCCAAAGAGAGTTTGGAGGAAGGCCATGCGATCTTCAAAAGGGAGTTCGCCTTTGGAAGGTACATCAAACACCTGAGGAGCTGAGCTGACAGCGGGCCCCTCCAGAAAAGACCAATATACATACCTGAAACGTGATGCTTTGCCAATGCGGTGAGTTTATCGTCTTGACCACTGAGACAGTGTCCTGAAATTTCCCTCGACCTCCGAACAGCTAAAAAAAAGGTTGTTAGAAATAATTCACCAGAAAGAGATGTTCGACGACCTCTCCGTCCAAAGTAATGTCTCTCGGTAACTCTAACGACAGGATATGAGCATTGACATACTAGTAATACGAATAACAGTAGCATACTAGCAAGCAAGTCCTTGGGTGGCGTAAAGGGGTTCCCAAGACGACTTATCATTTGCTTTCCGTCGTAGAAAACTCTAATTATGATGTATGGAATCAGTGCAGTCACGTACCAAATTAAAAAAAATCCACCGCTCACCGGACTCCATCAAGTTTCTCTGAAGCCCACCAACCAACGACGTCTTGCCCTCCATCGATCTTCCACGAATTCGCAAGTAAGAGAGGAGGTGCTTTCTTCTTTGAAGCATTGTCTTCCTCATCTTCGTCTTCGTCGTCATCATCCTCGTCTTTATTCATCTTTGAACCGCGCGTGCTTGCAGGCTTCTTTTTTCTTGCTTCATCATTGTCATCCTCGTCATCGTCATCGTCACCCCTCTTACGCTTCCCTGCCTTGGATAAGGGCTTTCTTGCCTTAGACGCAGATTTCTTCTTGTTTGCTTTCACCCCGTCTGGATTCTTGAATTCGAGTCGAGCGTCCTCATACGCATCTCCCAAGATCGAGCGAATATGTTTACAAGTCCGTGCATTGATGGGTGCTGCGGACTACAACTCATGTTAACTAGCAACGTTAATTGAAATACTGCACTATAAACCTGATTTCTCCATGCCTGAAATAAATGTTTAAGGATGAAGATCTGTGAAGGCAATGGAGCTTACAGGACAGGTGCAATAGAAATGATCATATGTTCGTTTGACTTTGTAAACCTTGTAAGTCATGTAAAAGGACATCTGCCATTTTTATAATTATAACATACCGAATTACTGTTGTAGGTGAGCCATAAGATGTCACTTAAAGAATTGTTATACGCACCTCGTCATGGATGGTGCTTCCACTTCTTCACCGTCAGCGAAGAGTCTCTTCGGCTTGATGCCATTGATTTCATTAAGCTCATCTGTAGCCATAAACGCAAAATTGATGTGTTGTAATGACGTAGTTATAGCGAGATGGCAAGAGAATACACAACGTGTCTCGGTCTCACTACCGGCGCGTATCACGTGATTTTTGCGATGAATTCCATCTCCGCTGCATACAACTTCCTTGCGCTGTATTTCTAGCCGTTAAAGATCGTGGTGCTGAATCGTTGTTTATAGTTTATAGTGCATACCGCCAAGGGCACTTATGCTGTATGTCTTAGGGTCATTTTTTAAAGTCTTTCGCCATGAGTGTAGGTCCATTGTGGTCGGAACTTTGCGCCGCATTGATATCATAACATCTTTACGAAATCCTCTTCCTAGTTTTCCGGTTGAGGTGGCAGCAAAATTACTGGTTAACATTCCTCTATGACATCCCCTGGCAACGTAAAGATCAAGCTGGCCTGATAAAATATTCGTTTGAGAGTTATTGTGAACATTAGGAATCCTTGCCTTGAATTTGCAGGTGTGTTCTGCGCTGTTTCGTGACCTGAAATATGTCTACCTCTACACAACACACTCGCCATGTCTCATAGAAATCCGACCTCCCTCCACGACTGTGGTGCCCACTGACCATTTCAAACCTGTGTCGATTTATACCACTGGTATCTGTGCTTCTCAGGCCAGAAAGTGAATATGTGAGTGACTATGCTCTTTTTTTCTTACACGCTTACCCTCGATTTTCACCTCCAATAACCCTCCCCCTTCAACACTACGGGGCTCTTCAAAATGCTAACGTTCATACAACCACCTTCACCGTTGCATTGTTCCAGAGAAGAGTTGTGGTGTAATGAACATTGTACCAGGAGGATCTCCCTCAATTTAGGTGTTCCTGTGACCAAGACTAGGATTATCTGGGAGATCCAACTATGTCGATGGCGTGCTTTGCTTGCTACAGCAAACCAAATACGCAAGGTCCGCTTGAAAGGCCCTCGCGAAGTTGGGGAGATTTCATGTGAGGAGACAAGTTGATTTATGCGTCTAGTTTTCTGGCTTTCATGGAACCATCCGAAATCGTTCTAATGAGAAACTTCCATGGAAAAGAAAGCCAGGGTTTTCCAAACTATGCGACTTTGTATACAACTTTTGAACTTTCAAAATTGAGATAGTTCTGTGTTTGTATTCACCCTGGGTTCGGCTAAATATTTATTTTATATAATTGCGAGATGCTGACATCTGATCGTGAATTTTCATTAGAAAAGCGTCACACAAGGACTTTTACATTTACATAAGCATAACTGAGTATCATGATTGCAAAGTTAGAGAGCTAACGGTCCTGCGAAACACCCCATATCGACGATAGTGTTTTCAACAATCTCCGAGTTCCTGAAAATCCATTATTCCGACAGCCCGCTACTAGTACTAGGTAACACCTTGCCGACCACTGCCAACAAGAATAACAATTTATATAAATAAGATGGCCAATAGCGCATCCCTTTTGGAAATGCATGATCTCTATCGCTCACTTTGCATTCGCACTGTATGCCCCGTGTACACTTTCTGGTGTATCATATATGCAAGATCACGGAGGGTAACAACCCCCAGCCCGGCCATGAGTCGGAGTTTGTAGCGCAGCCAATCGGAGACGAGGAAACCATATGTCCAATATTCGAATAACCTCATGCATGAGGGGAGCGCACCGGCGACGGCGACTCGGACAATGTCCTATAATGATGCGTAACCAGTATTCGTGTGAGCGACATCCTGCCAGTAGAAGATCTAGACCACTAACAAAACACTGTGGCAGTCTCTCAGCAGTGTCAGCAAGTACTGATCAAGAGCGAAGTGTGGATCCTTCTTCTCCGGTCAGGGTTTCCCGGGTAAGAGACTCATAAATTAATGGAAGGATACCCGCACGCCGCCGTTGAACCCCCATGTTATCACACCCTTGGTTGTTTCTCGCAGCACACCTGTTGCAAGTTGCGACTGGCACCCAACAGCCATTTTACTATGGATCCAAAGATGCTGCTTACGGCGCAGGACTGCTCACATCACACGAGGATTTAAGTGCCGTTTCTGCATTTGAATACACCACACTTGTGCACCCCGAGCATCCCCAGCACAGTGTACGCATCAAGAAGAACGGCGCGCACTTCTGCGATAGCACTGTCAAGTTCGCGAGGCCTTGACGCTCTTTCGTGCGCTGATCTAAGACAGCTCATACACAGGCTTTTTGGACGTTCAAGCTCGGCATCTAGTAAGCTCGGTTTCGAGAATTCACTTGCGACATACCCCGATAGATTTGTAGTTCTTCTATTTCTTCGAAAGCCGGAACGATCCTAAGACGGATGATGTGATTTTGTGGGCCAACGGAGGTACGCAACAATGTTTCACACGTGACTGTGCCCTAATTTTGTCCGTGTTTAGGACCAGGGTGCTCCTCCTCCCTTGGTGTCTTCATGGAACAAGGTCGGTGGTTCTTTTTTCCTCTAGCCTCGATATTCTATGAGCGTTACGCTTCTCAGGGCCCTGCCGGGTGGACAAAGGCGCCAATGCAACCACATTCAATCCTTACTCCTGGAACGCGAAGGCCAACGTATTCTTTATCGATCAGCCCATCGGCGTCGGCTGGAGTTACGCCGAATATGGCGAATCTGTTGTACGTGCATATTTTTATGCTGCATTGGTCTTTCGTAAATACGTATCCCTTGGGTTTAGGGAACCACTGAAGATGCAGCCAAAGACATTGCTGCATTTTCGAGGATTTTCTTTGACACTTTTACCGAATTTAGAGGGAGGCCTTACCACCTCGCGGGGAGTTCCTATTCTGTGAGCAAGACATGCATTTATCCAGTATACCAGTTATCTACAACCGACATTTCACAGGGTCGGTATCTTCCTGTGTTTGCAGCAGAAATCTACGAAGAGAATGCACGAGCCGTTGCGACGGGCCTTCCACTGATCAATCTGACCTCAGTCATTATTGGGTGAGTCTACGAAATACGAGCTTAAAATATGCTTCGAGATTTTGATTCCAGAGTAGGGAATGGCATGACGGATGTTAGACGGCGAGTCTACACAATGAACCACAAGCCGTGCCGAACTCACCTACCACACAACCAGAATGATCTTGTCTTATTATGACATTCAATGTTCTGGTGCAAGCGTCAAGCCATTCCAAGACATATCAACATGCGTTCGCATGAAACAAGCCGTAAGTAAACAGACCCGGTCCCATAGGTTCCCCGCTGCGAGCGCATGCTGCAGGATTCCTGTTTTGACCAGTTCGATGAGATGTCATGTGGAGCAGCCTCACAATTCTGTGCCGCAGAACTTGAAACACCATTTTTTAAGACCGGTAAGCAGACAACCGTGACCTTTTTACAAAGATCGCACTGACGCGTGATCAGGCTTGAATCCCTACGATACGTCAATGCCCTGCGATGGTGAACTTGCCGAATCTCTTTGTTA
Source organism: Ramaria rubella (assembly GCA_015039355.1). Classification (NCBI taxonomy): domain Eukaryota; kingdom Fungi; phylum Basidiomycota; class Agaricomycetes; order Gomphales; family Gomphaceae; genus Ramaria; species Ramaria rubella. Next base: position 63,827 of record MU134479.1, read on the forward strand.
CCCAATCCTAGGGTGATTGTTCCTTCTCCACTGGCTTCAGACGAAGCTAATAAGACCCAATCAAGTGACATCACAAACTTTTTAAACAAACCAGAGACACGCGTGGTTCTGGGCGTTGATCCCGTCGTTGAAAGCTTCTCGATGTGCTCTCCTCCTGTATCAGGCGCATTTGATCAGAGTTTGGACATGTATCGCCGCCAGAGCCAGCTCTATGTTGCGGAGTTGCTCCAGCGAGGTGTCAAAGTACTCATCTATGTCGGGACTTATGACTGGATTTGCAACTGGGTGGGTTGTCCGAGTCCTACCCTTAGGCCTGAAAGAGATATGTTGACTGTATGATCGTGCTCAGGTTGGCAATGAACGGTTCACATTGGCTATGGAGTGGTCTGGACAGGCCAAGTTCGTAGCTCAGGAGCTACGCGACTGGAAAGTTGATGGAAAGACCGCGGGGTTGACGCGCTCCTCGGGAGGATTGACTTTCGCCACAGTTGAAGGTGCGGGACATGCGGTCGCGTATGACAAGCCTGTGGAGGCTTTAGAGCTCGTCAAACGATGGTTGGCAAAGGAAGAGTTGTAAGATTTATGTTAAGAATGGTCAAGATTTTAGATGTGAGATACATATTGACATCTAGAAGAGAAATAGTTTGTTGAATTATAAACTAACTAACCTCAGATTACCTGAAGCCATCTATAAATCTTTGTTTGCAGTTTATATCCGTCGTTTCAAAAAAATTGCGTATGATACTGCGTCTTCGACGTATCCGACCAGTCTTTGTGCATACAGATACCAACACTTATGTAATGCCAGGGAAGTATATTGAGGAACAGAACAACTATTTCATTGAGACTTCGCAAAAAAAAAGTGATCGAAAATATCGAAAATCGAAATATACCTTTGTCGGCGAACACCAGCGCAGGTCCCTATGGACCCTCAATGATCCATTGGATCCATGGGTCGGTCCGGACTTTCTGTCGTTAACAGACTCTAAAATTAGTAAGTTGGTAAGTTAACCAGACAGTTAACTATTACCATGACCATCCCAACCAAGCTCCTAAGTAACGGTGTTCAAATCCCTTGGATTGGGTTTGGTATTGGTACTGCTCTAAAAGGACGAGACGTCGAAGCTTCCGTTACGCTCGCTGTCGAATCAGGGTTTAGGCATGTTGATGGCGCTCAAGGGTACAGGAACGAAGTGCGTGGATAGAGCTAAAGGGCTAATGTAATCATGATGCAGACCTTGTTCGTGTTTGTTTGCAGGACTCCCTTGGCAGAGCAATCGCCAAGTTCCCTCGCGATTCACTTTTCGTGACCACGAAGCTTACGAAGCTGAATCCAGGAGAGAGTGTGCGCGAATCCCTCCTGAAATCACTGAAGCGACTCGGTGTACAATACGTTGATCTTTGGCTCATACATACACCTGCCCATCATGTAGGCATGCTTAAGGAGGTTTGGATGGCCTGTGAGGAGGTATACAGAGAGGGGTTGGTTAGGAGCATCGGTGTTTCCAACTTTACTATCAAGCACCTTCAGGAAATACTTGAGGTGGCAACTGTTAAACCCCACGTCAATCAGGTATGTAGAACCCTTTCTCACTTCTCTATAACTATCGACAAATCAACTTCAAATTTATGCAAGATAGAATTCCATCCATACGTTCTCCAAGCCAGCAAGCCCCTGCTTGAGTTTCATAAGCAACATGGCATCGTGACTGAATCATACGGTGGTTTGGCTCCCATTACCAGCAACGCAGGTGGACCGGTCGTCTCTGTGCTCATGATGGTGCAAGAGGCGGTTGAGAAACGAAGCGGTTCCCCTGTCACCCAAGCACAAATTCTCATCAAATGGTTAGAAGCGAAAGGTGTCGCGGTTGTGACGTACGAGTCGCAATTTTTGTTCAGTTTTCCTCGTTCTCATTGTTTGCTGGCTTATGACAGGACATCTTCCAAAGAGTCGCGGTTGAAGGAGTACTTGAACTCGGAGTATGTCCCGATTCTTACTCCTGAAGAGATCGAAGCCATCGATACGGCTGGAGCGAAGACACGTTTTAGAAGATTTGTGAGTATTAGATCGATCTCCCAGCCTCTGAAACATTGTCTTTCCTCCATTCATATATCACTTACGCCGTTCTGTGACACTGACTGAATCACTTGACAGGCGTCGTACATGGACACATGAATTTTTTAAAGCAGAACGTGAAGATGAGAGGACTATATCAGATACCCGTTGCAGTATTCAAACTGTGGGAGGTTTGCGTTTACCCCGCTTGTGACACTGAAGATGCCACGTCGAGTAAGGTGTTGGTATTAAGGGCTGCGAATGGTATATTCCATCTTATGTGTTTCCTGCTGACTTGACATGTCTCGCTACCTGGTTCTCCTTTGTCATGCATCTTTAGTCAGGGGCTTTTCTATTTGCGATGTCAATCGCTCTAGTTTCACCCTCGTGAGAGACTCTTCCTCATGTCCTTTCAGTAATTACTTGTCACTTGGTTGTGTGAGGGTCTGGGGAATGACACGAAGCTGAGAAATGCAAGGAAGCCGTGCAGATTCATTTATACGGAGTTGTTAATTTAAGTCGAACCTCGGATCCAAGAATTTTTAACAGTGCACGGGTTGTGGAAATACGATTTATGTTAATCAAAGTAGTGCGTATCACAATGCCATGATGTCAGTAAAAACCCGTCTCAGGAGACTCTTTACGACCATGAGGACTCAGAGGGAGCTCCCTAATATACGAATGATGGGTTTTTAAGGGACTCGGGATATCTTGAATAATCGGTTTTGAGTCATAGTAAGATGATAAATAAAAATAAAGGAATAATCCACATGGTTAGAAAAATAGACTATGTGGTCGCGTTCGGTTTGTTGTTGTTCCATGGTGGTGGTGTTGGATAGACCATAAGTAGTACAGTGGTCTATAACGCTACAAATGCGCTCCCGGTGCTTGCCTGCGAGGACCGAGTCCAAGTGTCCGTCTATAAACATATGCAAGAGACTCTCTTACCTCCTTTGCGAGACATTACAGTAACCACACGATCCCATTGATCGATGAGCCTGTTCGGTGCCTGTGGTCATATGGCACATATACTGTGCAAAAAGTATTTCATTTCAGGTTGACTTAAATTGCCTTAATGATGACAGGTTTCCTTGTAGTGGGATCAGAGCATTCTAGTTAGTAGCAAGTTCTCAGGGCAGGATTCAACTTATATAGATCTGCAGGTTATATTTCACAGGTTCTACATGATTGCAACATGCTGTCAACTTATAGCTACGATTCCGCAAGTCACGCACGCAGATCGTTGTGTCAGCGGCACAGAGATACAAACCTTTCCACGCTCCGTACAATATTTGGTTTAGGGTTTGACTAAGCGACTCGAAGGTAAACCACCGGTGTTCAAACGCCTCATTGCTTACCACCCATTAACACCCATAGCAAATAACTATATAGACCTCGCGATGTCCCATCCCTTCTTCATCGGTTGCCACTGCTACCTGCACTAAGCAAACTTTCCGTCTCTTCCTTACTCCAATCCACACCTCCCATCCGTAACATAGTCTTTCTTTCACTTCAAATAGTCGCATCTACCTCCAAGCAGTCACGTGAGTCGTTGTTTCCAAGGTGGTACAGGACCCCTGATTATGCCTATACATGCCTGATGCCGGTCCAGACACAAAAGTCTCAATCTTGACCTCCATGCCTGAGGCTCATCCAGACAAATCAGGGGTCTAGCCTGCGTGAGGGCTAATCCACCGTCCGGACATCTGTGTCATGGTGACTATATGTCTGATGTCAATCCGGACATACTGATGGCACAGTTGTATTATGGTTCGGTTTGTGGTTTTGTGTGGTCATATTTTGGATGTGTGGGTTCAAATCTTTGTAGTTGTAAATGTTTTCCATAGCACATACATTTGTCACTCTCATTGTTGCACTTGACTAATTTTAGTACTCCAGACACAAAACCTGCAGAAACTGGCTCCAAGGAGGCCTCATCTCCAGTCTGGACAAAAATTGATACAAAACCTAAGATGATGAACAATCTGGACATTTTTGGGGGAATCTGGATGAAAATCGTCCGGACATTTTGAAGGGCAATGGGATCAGGCATGTATAGGCATAATCTGGGGTCCTGGTGGTACGCACACTGTTTAAGTTAATTGTGAACTCTAGTTGTCTTCACATTCTCTAACATCTCTAATACTTACCATATTACAATGGCTCACAAGTAAGTTCTCAGTTTTTCATGTGCGGCTCCCTGTTTAATGTTCAACTGTGAATTTCAGCCGTTTTCACACATTCTCAAATACCCATACTACAACGAGTCATAAGTAAGTGATTCTTTTTTGCTATGTGGGTCTATCACTTGAACATTTGTTAGTTAATAATGTCTACAATGTCATCGAAGCCAGGGTCCTGTCTTAACCCAGACTGCAGTACCAAACCATGTGGAATGTTCGTTCCCATCAATGAAGACCCCCTCGTCCCTTTATTGGGTAAGCATTGCGTTTGTGGTTGCATTGGAGTGCAACACTATAAGGTCCGTTGCTTGATTTTACCGTCAAGTACTGTACTGACTATTTAAGCAAGTCCAATGCACCTGACCCGACAACTGAGTCGACTCCAGAAACTTCTACTATGCCAGCCAATGGGACCACCTCATTTGTCCCACCCCCTTCTGGTGCATATGAACGTCTCAAGGCTGCTGCCAAGGATCGTAAGATGCAGATCAATGCCACCTGGATGGATGGTATAAGTCTGAGTTATGATCCGGCAGCAAAGGTGATTCTTATGCTTCTGTAGTAGTGTTAGTCCTTTACTGTGCGACTTATGTTTATATGTGTGATTGTGATGAGGTCTACCAGAAAGCGTTTGAACAACTTAGCGAGAAGTCTCAGGGTAAAAAAAGGCAAGTGGATGATGAAGAATTTGCTCTGTCCGTGTCAAAACAATCCAAAACAAGCAAAACAAAAATCAAAGAAAGCAAAACATTTATATTTCAAATAGTACTAATGCCAAGTACCAGCAAAGTAGATGCCGGAATATGTCTTATGCCGGATGAGAAAATGTCTGTGAAACTGTTCTTTGCTATGGGAATATTGCTCACCAGACCTGGGATGCAATTTTCCCAGGTGTATCTCTTTATTCACAAGCGGACTAATACATATACTACCCCTCCGTGAGGACATCTCTAATGAAGAGCTAATATCAAAGCTCTCTGTGCCGTTTCAACCAATCGCAGAATTTGTGTGCCTTTTGGAAGCTGGTGACTTGGCCCCATGGCAACTCTTAAGCAAGAGCATTCGTAGAAAAGGTCAAACACCTTTGCTCTTGGCATTCAACAAGCTCCCAAGGAACATCTCATACCAAGATTTAACATTGTACGCTAGTTTGCCGTTCCTTGTCTCTGCTATCAGTGCCACTAACCAATGGTTCGACAGTCTCGCTACACCAGTGCAGGCTTACAAACCTCTCTCAAAAGCCATTTTCATCTCTCTACCCCAGGGGGAGATCAATATCCCCTTCAGGCCCTCTCTCTGTGGGGGTTCTGACTTAGATTCAGAATCCACTGCTGACATTGAAATGGCTCATATGAAGGACACAACACTCCCCACAGCTAGCCTTAGTGACGATGTGTTAAAGACCATATTGCTTTTCACTGGAGTTGTGGAAAACGTCGGAAATATCAGAATATCAGGATCGGACAGGCTTGGCTTCAACTTATGGGTTGCACCCTCTTGGATTCTCGTGCCCTGGTATTTCAGATTTCATGACAAGTCAGAATTCGGAGAATGTTGGAATAGTCGGAGATCTATGGAAGGATCAATGACAAGATGGCTAGTCAAGACTTAACTAGTATTTTCGGAAAACGTCGGAGAAAATCAGAAAAGAGTGGAAGAGTGTTTGAAGAGGATCAAAAGTAAGGATTAGCCTTTCGGAAAAATCGGAGTTTAGACCGGAGATAAGGGTTTCGGGATGTCAGAATGAAGATGATCGGAATACAATCAATATGTGAGACTCATCGTATAAGTCAATATACGTGATAGGCAATATGACCAATGATAATGAACAATCAATATTCAAACTAGAGAAAGAGATGTACAACAAGCATATTTAAGGAATAACTGAGGATGCCGAATCAGAGACATAACAGGTAATGATACAAGATATGGAATTCCGAGATGGGGTGAATACGGAAACGAATACGAAGTCAGATATAGGACATATGGATATAAGATTGGGAGATTGATCTCTGAAGGATGACTAAGGATGTTTAAATGGAGATTTCGGAAAAAGTCAGAAAAAGGCTTATCAAAAAAGGAGATTGTTGGAAAGGAGATTGTCGGAGAAGGAGATTTGTCGGAGACGGTAGGAAAAGGATATGGGTTCTAACATGATGAAACATTGCCTTCAGCTGTAAGTCGCTTTATATATCTGCGCTTTTTCCAGCAAACGGTTACCATTAATTATAGCGCATGAGCCCTCTTTTTGGCCAAAGTGCAACAAAGTCTCCTGGTGTCGAAGGTGGTCATTTTCGCCTCATATATATTCATTTCGGTCTTAACTCCCTGTACCACAGAGCTCTCAAGTATCTCCAGGATGCTTCGTATATTTGAACATATCTATTATGCGGTAAAAGAGAATGAGACCTTGGTATGTATATCATCTACTAGATACCGGCCAAATTTATTGACGCATTCATTAGTGGCCTTTCAAAACAACAGCTCCTTATGCTGGCCTCGTTCAAGGCTCGGAGCTATTCTCATATTCCATCCGTCAATGCCACAAACATGACATAGACTGGCCCTTCGAGAGGCTACTAGATTTCTTTCACACGTATATCTCACCTAAGCTTCAGTTTATCCTTGAACTCTATAGCCTTATTCCAATTGCCAATGAAGAATCATCAAGACAGTTTGAAGAAAACTTTAGACTAGGGAGTCATGGATTATCCCCTATCATCAATGGTTTCAACATATTAACAATCTAATAACAGTGAAGCCACAAATTCTTTCTACTGCACACCGTGAGCTCCTGGTCACGATACTTCACCCCTATGCTCAAGCATTGTTTTTTTTAATGGCACATCTTCACCGCACGTATGATCGCGTATATTACGATACGCGGGAGCTTGCGCGACTTCATTTGGATTTGCAGGAGCATGGCGACAAATTGAAGGTTTTATTTTCCTACTTTTCTTTCTTAACATTCATTCTAACTCATTTACTTATATGATCAGCCAGCAACAATAGAGCATGATATCCAACTAGACCTAGATGAACACCATCCAAGCAAGAAGTACTCACTTTGCGATACGGTTACAAGCCGCAAGGTGGCGCCGATGCTTGCATCGATCCCACAAAGCTCCTTACAGGATCATTCAGAGTTCACAGGCTTCTAGACAACTACATATACCCCTTCTTTGATAGTTTCCCACTTGACCATATTGTCTACTTTGAGCTCCACATGATTTTTTGCAACTTTTGTGAACAGGCACACAATACGATCCAAGCATTGACCAGAACAGTAAGCTGATCGCACATTTTGTATCACAATATACCTGATTGTATCAGGACGTGACACCTGCTCCATCTACACCTCTCAAACCAATGTCTCAGGTGAGTATGCCCCTATTCCCCTATCATATACTTATGTATCTGATCACATAGGCGCTGCCCTCCAAGGTGAAGGATTTGAAGGTGAAAGTAAGTACATCACTGAACTCTCGATTTGCCTGACTGCCACTCTCTTGCAGCCAGGATCAGTCCCAAAGAGCGATAATGGCCATCATACCTATGGCACCCGAAGCAAGGATAAACAGTAAATCATAAATATAGGATGACATTCAGTGATTGGATTTGACATTACCTTATATTTCAGTGATAAGACGTCAACAGCCAGCATTCCTCACACGACTTCTGTACCCAAAGACAAACCGAAGCCGGCTACACCCTTGAAAGCTTCAGCCAGCAAGTCTTCCACCTCAGCACCAGCATCACAGAGCCAACCCAATGCTACCGTGATCGTGAAGCTTCAGCCCGGCGATCTGAGGACTCTCGAAGAACTCCTCATGTGCAGAAGGCCATGGCCAATCATGCACTCTATTATTGCTCTATGGCCACACCCCAGTCACAAAATCCACTGGGAAAATGTTATCTCATTGTCAGTTCCGAAGGCCCGACTTATGCTGTCGAAGGTGAGTACTATCTGACTGTTTTGCTTGTAATAAACTTAAGGGGCTGGTCAGCTCTATCATCCTGACAAGAATCTTGGGGAAGGTCCATGGTCTGCTTGGTATAAGACCTGTGAGCAGATCCAGTCGGCCCTTAATGGCTTAAGTTAGAGGGATCCAGATAGAATGCAGAACACGTGCAGGTGGTGAAAATCTTGTAAAGCACGAAAGTTATGGTTTCAAATATACTGCTTCATTTAGCAAGTGGCAGTAGTGACTCTGTTGCTCGAAAAAGGAAAGAATTGTTGCCAATGATCATGGAAAATACTAAGACACAGCAAACACGAGAAAGGAAAGAAACTACTTGTCATTCAAGAGGCATTAAAGAGGAATTACATAGGAGTAAGAGGAAGAGCAGTCACACACTGAGGAAGAATAGCAATCATGGTGTCTGATGGAATAGCCATGTCAGAGACCTTGCGAGTGCATAGAGAGAATGATAAGTCGGCACATACACCCAATATCTCACTTATAGATGCAATTTGGTGCATGCATCTCATGAGAACTCACCAGCACTTCAGACCAGTGTCTGGACACTGGTCTGGTGGTGATGGCTACATCAGCAACATTGCCTTCCAGACCTTCCTGTCTTGTGGAACTGCTTATGGACTCAGTGAGTGAATTAAAACATCTGAATTGAACTGCAATGTGAAAAATAACATTTGAACCAGCATTGGTCATCACAGACGGAGGCTCCAGGGGCAGGTGTACAGCTCACGAATATATGCATTGTTAAATTGGAACTGGGATGGGAAATCATAGACGGAGTCCAGCAACGTGTTTTCTACACTTCTCAGCCATGCCGAAGCCACATACGGTCATGCCCAGGTATGTACCAAAGACACACCTGCTCGTACATCGACACTGACCATCTGAAGACTTTTATGTGCTTATATACAGGTCAATGAATTGGAGTTCGCCGGTGAGTAGTATGAGGGAGTCGCAATGGCCAATGCGAGTCAGGCTCCCAGTTTTTGATAATATTATAATTGCCATTGTAGGAGGCCATGCTTGTAAATGATCGTGCAACATAATTGTAAATATTTGTTAGGCAGTGACTAATAGTAACCTAGCAGTGAATGCATGTTGATTCAAGACATCTGGGCATAAATACAATATCAAAAGGTGCTTGACTGCAAAACAAGACTGGCAATGAGATAAGGAATGAGCAAGTAGTGTAGTGCACTCCATCCTCACCCGTTGTGATGGAAACAGACCTGGTAGATTGCTTCAAGTATTTCCCCCCAGTGCTAAACCATTCGGGTCGGCAAGCTACTTGTATGCATAAGCATTGAGCGAAAACAAAGGAAATAACCCACTTAAAAGTCGATGTCCAGATTTCCTCCTCCTCCCACTTGATACATTTTCCACAATATTTATTCACATTTTTGACTTGTTGATGGACTTGAGCGTATATGAGTCTGCAGTTTGCTTGTGCTGTACCAAGTGAACCTGAGCAGGAAGCACAATCATAAATTGGATCTGCAAATCAGTACCAAGCAGGAAATATGAGACATACCTCCAAAAGTACTGCGAAGATGGACCAAGGGTGCTAGTGAGCATGCTGAGCCTTTACAAGACCTTGTTAGTGTCTGTACTGAATATTCAGCAGCCCTACTAATATAGGATAAGCACCTGTCTTCATCGTCTCCTCCAATGACCAATACCAACGAAGTAAGTTCTATAGCTACTGCTCCATACTAGCTACTAATGGAAGAGCTTCGGTTTTGTTGATAGCTTTGATATCCAACATTCACTCTGCATGAGAATGCGCCGCCTGCCGGCCTTAGCTTGAGCTCTCTCTCCCAGGTTGCTCAAGCCATCGCTCTCCTCTCTGACCCTGGTCTTACCGATCAACTCAAGACAGGATCTCCCTTCAATGCTAGCACTATCCCTACCCATACATATGATCTGTGGCATCCCAGCCTCTATACCCCACCGCCATCCAACTTCCCGCCCATAGTCCATCATCACCACCCCAGTTCCAAAACGACATCCAACTATGACATTCAGTACCATCCATCTACTGGATCAGTGATACCCCATGCCATTACTTCCAGGAGCAATGGCCAATGGCCCAGTTATCCCGTGGACATGCACCGGTACGCAATTTCATTATTCCGACCACTTTCTGCTGACATTTAGTAGCTCCCCCAACCTTTGTCAATGCTCAGGGTGTTTGGGCTGGAGTTGTCTATCAGCAAGGATGATTTACACATCGTGTTTTCACGTTTTGGTGTTTTACAGACCATTACACTTATTGTAGATTGGAAGGTAAGTCACGGTTTACTATCTTGTACCAGACATTTCATAATCAGTATTATGAAAGACGCAATGTTCGTGGGGATATGTGTTTATTGCAATGGAGTCTGTGCAGGATGCAACACAGTGCATCTTAAGTCTGAAAAACACAGTGTGTTATCGCTTGTGTCCCACATCTTGTGAAACTTACAATATATAGACTTTATGTGGACGCCTTATTCAAGTGGATTACTCAATCACCGATCGACCGTATGCTCAAACCCCTGGTGCATACTTGGGTCACTCCCCGCACACTCCTACTGCCACGCAATTCCATCCGTATCCAGCAAACCCATCCACATCCTCTAGCCTCAAAAAGAGATACAGGACTGAATATTTTTAGGTGCATCTTGTATTGGCTTGAATTGAGGCCAGACATTCACGTAGTATGTGCTGTTGCTTGTACTGAGGACTCCAATATAAGCTTTTACTACTACTAATCTTGGAAGCATTAGAATGTGCTGGTGCCTGATGAATATTCTATAATAAGCCTACACGTGTGAAGCTCAAGGAACACATGAAAACCACAAGACAATGTTTTATTTATATATTCTTGCACGCAGCTCAATCACAAGGCTCCCTACATGACTGATAACAGCAATGAGCTTCAGAGATTCCTCAATGAAGCTGCGCGTGCTACCAAGGAGGCTCAGCGTATAGCTAATGCTGTGCCGAATGTTGAGCTACAAGCCATAGAGTGTGCAGTTCGACAATTTTATGGGAATCAACGTGTACTGCAATCTGTCCTTGATCCACATCTCCCACCTGAATATGTGGACACAATGATTGTAGATATCACGGATTTAATGTGTTATCTTGAAGATTCTGGATTGGTGATTGCTGGTGAAAGGGCTCCCCCACCATCATTAGAGTCTTCTGGTTTTGGCCGTCCAAAGTATAAGCTCAATCTCGAGGAGTGTGAATGGCTCCATGACCTTGGGAATTCTTGGGAATCCATTGCAGATGCAATGGGGTTTCACAAAGGACAATTTATAACCATTTTGGACAAAATGGACGGCCCACTGCACGTCCCACACATGCTAACATTGACGACGATGATCTGGATGAGATAATTGCAGAAATATCCATTGAACATCCTTTCATTGGCCAGACCATTGTCTTAGGTCATCTAAAGGCAAAGGGTATCCTTGTTTCTCATGAAAGGGTACAAGCAAGTCTGTGCTGCATAGATGCACTTGGTGTACTGATAAGGTAAGTGGCATTTTTTCAACAAGAGGTCATGCTAAGACAAACTAGATGGAATGGCGTCATTAGAAGATGTATCTACCGAGTTCGTGGAGCAAACGCTCTTTGGCATCAGGACGGTAATGAGAAGCTACGACCATGGGGCTTCTATGTGCACAGCTGCATAGATGGCTACTCGCATCTTCTCATGTACCTTATCTGCACATCTAATAAACAGTCAGTGACCGTTACTGAGGCATTCCTGAATACTGTTGAAATTTTTGGGTGGCCCAGTCATATGCGGGGAGATTTTGGCAAGGAGAATAATGGTATTGAGAATAAGATAATTGAGCACTGGGGTGAAGTGCACAATGCATATATTCATGGAAGGTTAGTTCCTACTAATGTTGCTAATGGTACCCTATTACAAGTTGAAATCTTAAACACAGATCCACGCAAAATGTTCGTATTGAACGTGTATGGCAAGATGTCCATAAAGATACCCTTGAAGTCTTTTGGCAGATATTTCAAGATTTGAAAGCAGACGGCAGCCTGGATATGAAGAATGCCATTCACCGAGCCTGCCTTTACCTTGTATATCAACCATGAATTCAAGCTTCCCTGGACCACACTCGTAGTGCATGGAATTTACACAAAATTCGCACAGCTGGGAATAAAACACCCACTGCACTCTTTGAGCTAAGCAAGACAAAAGCTCGTAATAGTGGGTACTGGTATTCCGATCCGGGAGACACTCAGACAGATGCAAATGACCCCAAATATGGGGAAGATCCCGATGCACGCATGCCACCCACTGATGAGCTCGCTGAGGATCTGACTCAACTTGATCGCCAAGAAGACATGCTGCATTGAGGGGCATCAATGAAAACTGACGAAGAATTGGCAGAGGCAGAGGAGTTACTCAAAGATATGGAGTTACAAGCTCCAGATAAAGATTAGGGAACTTCTATCTACAGGGAGGCTGTACGTAGATTAATGTCACGACTACAGTAAAGACATGGGGAGATTGCCGGAACACCGGTGTTCCGGCAATAGCGATAACTTAGTAATTTAAGTAAAGACACTGTTTGTATCTAGGGTTAGTGGTACCAAGAACCAGTTAGATATTATTATTAAGGGACCCCTTGTTTGGAGAGCCGAGTTGGTCTGTGACACAGCAAAACATGCTGCATCAATGAAAACTTGTATAAGAAACCTAACTTATATTAACCCGTAGCATATCATTGTTACAAAGCTACATACAAGGGGACCGAAGCTATGTCCATATTTAGGCCGAGTCAGCCAACATGTACAAAAATTCAAGCGAAATTCCGCAAGACTTTTTGCACAATATATGTGCCATATGGTCATCCTGGTGCGCCGATGCCGTGCGCACGCTGACAACGACAACATCATCTGGAAAGTGGAAAGAGAATGGAAGGTTGAGATGGTGCGGGCACAAGTTGTTTTTCCGCTGAGCAAGTTCAACACCTTCCATGGTGACCCATAGCACGCCTTGCACCGGTCTTCTAGACTCCATCCACAACGATAACAAAGCATATGTATGCGTGTGTCACGCTCTCATAATTACAGCTATCCGGCTTGTTGATGAATGATACGATCCCAAAGCAAATGGTCCAATGAGGATCCCGCATTCACACTGCACGAAACCACTTCACCGCCCGCACCCTACCTCCCAGCTCATCTCTCAGCCAGGGATTATCCGCGCTCCCTCCCCTCACTCCCCCCTTCATTTGTGTGAAATCATCGATGAGTATAGAATAGGATCATCTTTAATGCTTCTGGTGTACTATTTTTATTTTTAAGGTGGCCAAAAATCATATATACCCCAAAAATAGTCACTATTTATACCAAAAGGAATTCCAAAGACCTCACAAGGAGATAATAAAAATTGTGAGCACGCAGCCCGACCAATATGCAGGCAATTTTGCAACAGGATTATGCGTAACACCACTCAGACTTCCGGAGAATCCTTACTAGCGATATCTTCGGTAGATAACCCATCACTTTCTCCCGTCGTTGTTTGCTGTTTGACGTTCACGTGCACGGATTGCACGGGGAAATCACCTCTGCTACGGGTTTGGTCGCTGACGAACGTACCGTGAGCAAAGGACATGGGATGTGTGTTTACATTAGTCGACATTTCATGCTCGGCGGTACGGCCCTGGTGGACCCTGATAATAATGGTGTTGAAGACAATACCCTGCAGTGAGAACGGAATGTTAAATTTCCGACAACGACGGAGAGGTAAAAGGGTTCACAATGATTTGGACGATCTAGTAGGAAGGCAGAACGTTTGTAAGATAATACAAAGGATGGAGTGTGATCTTTGTGTACTTACGCAATTCGAAACTGGGTACTGGCCGTTGTTCGAGCAAAGATATGTCACCAGGAGAACGAAGACGGAGAGAGTGTATATAGCCCCACTCTCGATGACCATCTTGAAAACCTTTTTCATGCGGGGATTTTTTCTGTATTGCATTACTTCCCTCTCGACTCTCCATATTCGAATCGCAATGAGGGCTGAAAGACGAGAGATATAGTTCAGATAATGTGTTGGAAAGAAGGTAGGTATGCATACGTACACGTCGTGGCTAGGTTCTGCACCATGGTCAAGACCAAGATACTCGTGATCCAGGGGATTAGGCTCTTGTCGTCAATGTTAGCACTGGTGTCCAAATTATTCGTTTTGTTAATTCCGATGCTGCTACACACTGGTGCGTTTCATATAATGCTTTACCGCACGATTGGTTGTTAACCACGACATACCGAGAGTTGCCAGCCATATGATAGCTGGAATGCTGATCACGAGCCAGCTACGGTTGTATACGATGAAACAGCGATAGATCTCCATGTAGTTGAGCACTTCAGAGGACAATTTAAAGGAGATCCATGTGCTCACCAGGATGAGATCACCAATTATTGTCTGCGCATAGTACGTCGCAAATAGCAACACATTAATCGGGTTCGATATGTCTTCGAACTCGGCATCGGAACCGCCTGGACCATGATACCAGATGAAAGCATCAAAGTTGCGTTTCAACAGGCTTGTAACGCCGAGGGTAGCAACGATGAACATGGCGATTGCGGCTGCAAGCATAGGTCTGTGGATACTGTTGGCGCGGCTGCTGAAGAACATGACGCGAATGAGCGCAGCGAACGAGACGAGGTAAACACCTGGATAGAAAAAATATGAGCCGTGTGAGGAGGGCGATCACATGGCTTCTCACCGAAAAACATCGACTGCATGAAAAGACCAACGAGGCGAGCCTCGCTAATCGTAAAGTCGCTTGGGGCCATGGCTGTTAGGTCCAAGGGGAGCGGAAGTGAAGGAAAGAGGGGAAAAGGAGGGGGGACAGCTTTGCGATCAGTGATTTTAGGCGGCTCATATAGCCAGTGTCTGGAATGAACAACCAGTTCGGGGACTGCTGTTCTACCAGGAACTTCAGCTACTGGTCCTTCGAATCTAACCGTCGTAACGCCACAGAGAAGAGAACTTTAATGACGCCGCCCAAGGGAACGCACCGCGCTGAGAGAGTAACTGCCATACACGAATATTTTGGTCTTTCATTGTGGGAGGTGAAAGACACAGAGGAGCTAGACCGCTGAACATCCTCCGATTAATTGACAGATCGCTGATACTTTGGCTTCCATCCACAAACTATTTATGCTTCGGCCTCAGGGATTATGCAAAGTCCATAGCGCTTAATTAAGCTAGGTGTGGCGCAGAGCCATCATTTCGGCTTCTTGCCGTGCGCGGCAGAAGTGCAATGCTGCGAGGGTTGACAGCTATCCGTGATATCACAACAGCCCACCGTAGTGTGTCTTGGGCCCGTGACAGCTGCTCGCAAGGCGTGTTTTGCATTTCATATCAACTCCCTTGCTAGGGAATATGCAGCACACGTCAAAGATCGTGGAGTCAACGGACCTGTGAAAAATGCATTGTTTAGTCATAATGATCCTGCCTCCTACGTGACGTGAGGATGACTGGGAAAAAACTATCGACTCTAGGAGATTTGACACCAAAAGGGAGACAATATTATACGATCCTGTTGGGAAATCCAGGGCATGTCAAAATCGTGTTAGTAGGTTTGTGACCTGTTTAGAATAAAATAAGTTAGAGCAAACAGCTCCACTAATGCCATGCATATGGGTTAAGGCGGGCCTACCGTATTGGTTCAACATTTGCACTGCCGTGGGGCACCGTAATCCCGAACTTAAACCCTCGACACCACGAGCCTAACCCCTTCCTGCGGATAAGTCTATTCAGCAACCCCCCGTGAGAAAAGAAACCCCGGGTTTCTGCCATCAAACCAACTTTGCAAAACTTCCTACAACTTAATCCAAAAAGTTCAAAAAGGGTCGGGCCACTGACCAAAAATATAATCAATCCGCCAAGAATTCCTGTTGAAACTAAATATAGGAAGACACTAATGACCAAATGATCAGGATAATCGTGCCGCTCTACCGTGACCCAAGGCCTTCGTTCGAGTAGCTTGCAGTTAATCCATGGTTGCTGATGAAGCTTTCGTCATCTACTAGCAATGTCATGAACTCATATGCAACTTAGTCCAATCCGAAGAAACCTCTGCTTGAGTCATGACAAGCTAGTGGGCAACAATCTCTCGCTATCATCACCTTCACCCTTCACGCATATTTAATAGCCTGTAGATGGTGGCAGGATCCTGTTATGGATGCCACATCCATCTCGTCTGTCACATGCATGCAGGCCTCCGCCTGCCACTCAGATGGTCAATGCACGCACCGTCATTCATGAAGCAAATGTGAAATGTCTCACCAATGGCATCCAGACTCAAGAACAGCTTGATCGACTTGTTGCGCAACTTAATGCTATTGGGTATGTTAAATACCTCTATTTTCAGTTCTACTACTACTTCATGCTAACCACTTCGAATAGTGCAGCCCAGGCTGACACCCTTAACCCAGAGCTGTCAATCCGCAATCCTCCTGTCCCACAGCAAAAAGGCCGTCCCCGGACCGCTCGCCTCACGTCTGCCATTGAAGGACCACGGCGTAGTGGTTGCAGGAGCAAACGGCCATATCCTGGAGCTCCTCCATTACAATCTCAACCAAGCCCCCTGGAAAGCAACCCGGTCCGTGACGAATTCACCTCCCCATCTGTACCGTCGTGAAAACCGTTGTGGGTTGTGTGGTGAAGCAGGCCATGATCGCCGGCACTGCTATGATGTTCATCGGGAGAGGCAGGAACTGAAAGAATGTCAGCGCCGAGAGGGTCGCCGCGCAGTAAGGGATGGGCAGTTGGTAGACGTTCGTAGTGGCTGTATACGTAGTGTGGTGATTCCGTATACATTTCAAAGAGTGAATCGTTCACGTACCTGAATTGCTGTGGTTTCTGAGCCCTTCGGAAGCACCATCGCTGTCCAGTCCGACCCTGCAGGTGATCCTGTCTAGTGCCAGGACCCGGACCGAATCTTCTTATCGAGAAACCCGGGTTTCTGAACAAGCACTTGCAGAAACCCGGGGTTTCTTTTCTCACGGGGGGTTGCTGGATAGACTTATCCCCTTCCTGCACCCTTCAACTTTAGCACAAATATGCCAAGGTAAATAAAACACTTTGAAGGCCTTACACAGTCAGTACTGTCCTCAGAAGGCAGCCACAAAAAAATATGAGTCTCGGAACAGGCTTACTAAGCAACACTCACAGCCCAAGTCTAAAACACGGGTAACAACCTTTGGAATTCTTGGAAGCCGCGGGTTGAGCCAGAGCGGGCACTGACCCATCCTCCAAACTACGCCCACACCAAAAAGGTGGCATTTGGTTAGACAATAGTCATGAGAGACAGGTCGGAATGAGACCAGAAAGCACTGATGCTCCTAAAATCGACATGGTGAAATATGGGACTGTGAGTCAATGATGGCATGCACGGTGAGTCTGTGACATGTTGTACGATTCTGTACTTATATGATTGTGGGTTGATGCCTGCCATGGCCCGTCAGCGTTATGCGCTCGACTTACAATGTCATCGCAGGTGCAATAGTACTTCTAGACAAAACCATGGAATGTATAATACCATTGGCGTCGCGTTCACTGGCAAAACTTCTGGCGCGTTTACGTAATCACGTGGCATTCACATGTTAGGAAGCCGTTTGTTTTGTTCGGATCTTATCTCCTCGAATCAAGCATGCGGGGCCCTCCTTCGAATTTCCTCTTCGAGCCGAAAGACCATGTTGCTATGTCACTGCCATTTACTACCATGCGCCGCACAGCTAGTTCCTGTGTCAGCACGCATCAAAACGCCACAACATCTGCGATTCCTCTTTCGGAAGTCTTCACCTTGGTTCATCTACAGGTACACAAGCTCAGCTCAATGATCTTTCTGAATTTAATTTCAGACCCATGTTGTGAAAGCTACTTGGCAATAACGAGGAACACTAGTCGTTTGAATTTGTCATACCAACTTTCCACAGTCAAACATTTAGCGAATCTGATGGCCCTTGGTTACTACACATCAATAATCAAAAGCCACCAATATGCTTCACTTATGTACCTCTTTGTCCCGAGCACGCCACCACTGACAGATTCGCTCAAAAAGAATGTTGTTGACAGCGTTCTGCAGTCTCATTTGTCTGTATACCACAACAGTAACAGCACCTGCAATCAAGACGCGCCAATCTTCCCTATCAGGTCGCGTTCACCTTCCGAAACGGTACCCTGGTGGTACCAGGATACGGGGATTGCTATCGTATGTCTGGGATAGCGGGCCCTGTTGCTCAGAGGGAGGTATGGCAAGGCTATATAGTAAACATTGAGTCTAAGCATTGATTCAACTTTCTGGTGGTTTAGGGTGTTGCGGAGCTGGTCAGCTTTGCGTTGGGGACGGATGTTGTCGGATTGGAGACGAGATATGCTGTGAGCATTTTTATATGAGCACTTACACATTTATAACTTAAGCTCAACGCTTCTGGCTTTGATTTAAGTTGATGGTGGCTGCTGTCACGCAGGGTATGCGTCTTTCAAGTTACTTCGTTTCTATGGACTGACTGACCGCTAATTGGCAGCACGTATTGTGTCCTGGAAGGATGTTGCCCAATTGGAGAAACTTGTGTTGCTGGACATGGTCCTGGTATCACCACTGTTTCTGACTTGAGTCCCACCCGCACACACTCCGATACAAGCCTCACCAGTACTAGTCACGAGTCAGACATTACGACCGGCACTCAAACCATCACTCAACAAACTTTTGGAGGGCCAATATCCAGCATCAACATTAGCACCCGACCAGCCGCCGTAACTAGCGACACAATATCCAATACTAGGTCTACAATCAGCACTAGCAACATCCAGTCTAAAACTTTCGGGGGGCCCATATCGAGCGACAGCATTAGACCGACCGGCTCCAGTAGCACTGAGTCTACTACCAGCACCAGCGAGTCCAGAACTTTCGAGGGGCCTGCATCCAGCATCAACACCAAACCAACCACCAGTTTCGAGCAGGCCGCTAGCACCAGCACCATTGAGTCTCAAACTTTTGGAGGACCCGTACCCAGCACCACCAATAGACCAACGTCTAGCATCAAGTCTATCGCCGGCACCAGCGACTTCGAATCTAGCATATTAACAACCACTGATCCCAGAAGCAGCGTTCAGTCTAGCAGCACCATTGACACAGAGTCCCCTACCAGCGCTAGTCCTACCACCAGCACCACCTCCGGTTCGACTTCTCTAGCATCCTCAGCATCTTTCTCTAAGTCAAGTCTCCAACTGGTCTCGACGCCGCCTATGTCACTCCCTTCCTCCACTAACTTGCATTCGGCATCCCCTACTATCCAGACATCATCGTTAGAGTACGTTTTGAGAAGTCAAAATTTTATGGCTGACTAAGTGATATTAGAATCGTGCTTCCAATCAGTTCGGCGGCACCGGGGCTCAGCACGTCCCTTTCGGGCCTATATTCCAACGCAGCAGGAACTCTGCTCACAAGCTTCTCTGCGGTGTTGTTTCCCGCGGCATCGTTAACGATTTTTCTTGGATAATTGAAATCTTATTGGCATCCAGCTATGCTCACCGATTTGAAAATTTGTTAAGCTTATGAACCTACATTATCATGATGACGTCCCTTGAAGTTTGTTGTTACCACTAACAATTCCAACAAAAATTTTCTAATTTTGTAATACTATCATGTAGCTTAATTTACATCGTCACTGCTGTTGTTCAAGGAGTTGCTGTCACACTCGAAGGCTTTTTCACACCTAGTACTCAGATATGTGTGAGAGTATGTAAAGGAGATAGGACAAGTAAAAGAATTCTTCTCCGGAAGCCCACTCGGAGCTTAAGTTCAATACACTTGCGCCTACTTTCAGGCTACCCCACCGTGAGCAAACGCCAATTGCTCTGGCAGATCAGCGGAAAGATACTTTGATGATAGATTTATGTACTTCACGTCTGACATAGGGCCCCGCCCCGAAGGACGGTAATGATATAAAAAATAAAATAACGACTCGGAGTTTGTATATTACTGGCAACGATTGATTACAGTAAGCACTCCGAGTCCACCATATGTCCAATCTCGCAAATACGAGGAGGAATATATCAGTCCACCATTTTCTTTTCCAGTGCCCTTCCTATGCTAAACAAAGACACCGCTTAATGGCCCCCTTACATAGAAATGCTGTACACATATTCTCCCTACTCTTAGAGCTGGACGCTATCCCATTCCTATTCATGTAAATATGTACTAGTACATCAGACCGGCCCTAGATTCAAACATGTGGTCCCTCCCATCCCCGACCCAACTTAGAGTACTTGTAGCTCTCCATTTCTGCCCTTTTCTGCCAGTTTCTGCCCCATCTTCCCACCCACGTATGCGCATGCTGACCATGAAGTCCACTCGATCGTATGCACCGCCGTGGCTGCCCGCTCCCGCGTACCTGGCACCCTTGCACTGATGCTCGACGACTGCATGCACCTGCATGCGTCTTGTTTCCCTTCCCACTTTCATCTTTGTATTCCTCCACCCACGGCTCAAACCCACTAGTAGATACGCCTTATGTAGTTGTACCCTTTGGTCTGCATGTGGACCACCAGCCCATCCAGAAATTATTCCATTGTTCCATGACCATTAACCTCATGCATAGAGCCTCGCCCCAATGGATAACAATAGATTTTGTGGAAAAAGAAAACACACCTGATCAATGATCACTTGTGTGACAGAAGCGTCCGCTGACAAATGATGTCACACCACGTTGCAGAGTGCCATCATGGGCGGTGAGTTCAACAGGTGTGGCATCCTCCTATGAATGTCTGAAGAGTCCTTCTAGGGCACAATGGCGTCGTCGAAGAGAACATATCTATTCTGTCTACAATATTTGTCCCCACCAGCGAAGAGAGCGAAAAGATCAAGATGCGCTGTGAGGCACGACGAGTAGAAATCGCTCGAATAGATCAAGAAATTGGCGATTTATGCTTGCGCCTCAGTCGTTTGGAAAGAACATGTGAAATTGGTCAGGCATTACTTGCTCCCATTCGTAAAATTCCTGCGGAGCTCCTAGGGGAGATATTTTCTCTATGTATTCCCGAGCTCTCTTACAAGATTGACGATTCCGAGCCCCGCAAACGGGCACGGCGACGCCCAATGGGGGCATTTCACCCACAAAGAGTCCGTCAACGTCTCGATTGGGTATGTCAAGCGTGGAGTACAGTTCTTCATAATACACCCCGGCTCTGGTCCACACTTATGCTTGATCAACCACTATTCGACCCTAAAGACGTCGAGGAGTGGCTCAGAAAGTCCAAGGACACCCCATTGGATATTTTTATCCGCCCGTCCAGCTGGTTCGAAGACGAGATCGGGAGCATAGCTGACACAGAAGCCGTGTTCGCACTGCTTCGAGCAGAAGTTGGACGCTTCAGATCTCTTGTTGCAGACCTGAGGCTATGTGAAGGCATCTCACAACTATTTCCGAGCGATTTGGTGACCAACGCGCCTATCTTGAAGACTCTCATTCTGGCACGGGCGCGTGACAACGAAAATATCCAGAATACCGGCATCATCCATACCCCTAGACTTCAAACACTCGGTCTCAAATTCTTTGCACATCTTCTCAGAGCTTTCTCGGACACCACTTTGAAAAACTTACGAAATCTTAACGTAAGCACCCATGTGGTGGCTTCAGACTCTTACCTTGCTTATTTGGTGGCCTGTCCCAATCTTGAAACTCTTGAATGGGATGCCTCGGAATGTGATACACTACATTTCATCCCCGCTGATGCACGTTTCATGGTAACGTTATCTCATCTCAAAGTGTTTCGTTTTACTACATACGCGGTGGAAGAATCCCTTCCCTTCCTATCGTGCCTCCATTTCCCTGCACTGGAGAATCTCACTTTTTGTGCGGATGAAGACGACAGCGGGGGGCGCATGGTCGACGCGATTAACTCTATTCTTCGCGAGAGGGCAGCATCTCTCAGCTCTTTGCATTTGTATAGAGTCCCACTAACAGGAACAGGCGTTGGAGAAATGTTGCATGGATTATCAAAGCTCCGGACCCTGGAAATAACCGACAGCGCGATCGGGCATTCTCTCTTTGACGCCCTTTCTCCCCACCATCCAAGCGTTCCTCCTGCGTGTCCTGAGCTCCAAACGTTGGGACTCAATGGACTTCGTACAACTCCTATGGGGCTATTAGTGGACTTGATATATCGGCGAACACGGCCGGATTCCTTGGGATCAATGCCCGGTTACATCACTAGTTTGAAGGTGACAGGGTATGGAAACAGGAAAGACAGTGAAATCTTGTTACATCTCGCGAACACGCATAGCAAGACGTTCAGCTACAACCGGAGAAATTCAAAGCCGTATGATGAAACCGATTGGGGTGTCCCAGGTATGATCTGTGACAACGTGCGGGATTTTGTTCGCTGAATTGAATAAAATTTCTTTTATAGCATTAAGCGATGGAGGTTGGGGTGATGTGGATGGAGGTTGGGGTATGTTTAATGTGCTTGGGTTAAGTCTTGTTCTAAAATTTATTTTTGCTTCGTTACAGGGCAACCCTACCCCCTTGCTGGTAACGCATAGTCAAAGTATTGCAAGAGCAAACCAACAGGGAGGAGGGTATTTTGTAGTATGTTGATAAGCCCACCATTTACATTCTATATCACCACTTCGAAAATGTATTCTTTATTCCGATGTCGTACTCCTTGGGGTGTTGCGTGCTCACTCCTACATTCACTTGTACTACCACTGATATATTTGTTCTTTCGCGTTGGTCCCACTGGGACGCTACACATTACCGAATGTTTCACTGTATAAGTGAGAAGCTTTAGTGTGATATTCGTGACAAGCTAGAAACGGATCGACTTGGACGATAAATAATGCTAAGAATTGATACACGTACGAATAGACCCGAGAGAAGATCCGTCTTGGATACGCATATATAAATAACATCCGGTCAGTGAGGGATTCACATCAATCAAACAAAGGGGTGGACAGGGACATAAATGAGATGGGAAAGGGCTATAAGGGTATAAGATAGTCAATAGGATTTATCTACGTTGTGAGTGAAATCTCAAGATCGTGATTTGCGAACGAAGATCGACCATCGATTTTGCTGTGGGTCGCGCTCAGGCGATATTCGGCTCGATTTGAAGGAAGGAAGGCTCCAGCGTTTCCTTTTCTGTAAGAAATCCCTACTCACATCTTGCTCTTGCCGTCCATTAAGTCTATTCTCTGCCTGCGCTTTCTCTGAATTTCTGCTGACAACGGAAGACGCCTCAGTTCCTCCTTGTATTCGTAACCTTTGCGCCTCACGCTCCTTGTGTCCCGTGTTGATGTTCCAATGCGAACGTGCAATCGCAGCAAAGAGTTCACGAGCGTGTACGCCTTCAATAGGAAGCTGAAAAGTCCCCGTAATTGGTGTTGTAAGAGCTGCAGTAGAAAGCAGCGCGTGAGCGTGTGGACGCAACGCAAACACGATGCTGTATCGGAATGGCGATTCTTCTGCACTCTTCACAGATGGAACAAAGACACGGTGTCTACCCGACACATATCGGCCATTAGTGAGCCGAGTGAGTGTCTGCCCAACGAGAAGCGTCGCCGTCAATCCTGGATCTGCGTGTGGAGGTTCTTCAATGGGGATCCACAGGCCAGACATTGTATCCAGTACTTCTAGCCCAGGTGAGGCGCCGATAACAAGAGATAACAGGCCAAGATCTCGATGTGGCTCAGCGACGAGACGGCCTTTGCCACTTATCTCCGCATCGTGTGACGGAACATTATCGTCCGCCTCTGATCGACGCTCATAACGGAACATGCGGAGCAGAGTCTCTGCTCTCTCCGCACCAGCATGGGGCATCGTGCATTCCGCACTCACGACACCATCGAGCGCGGCATGCGACATGCCCAGACTCTGTTCGACACCTCTTGTTATCTCCTGCATTAGCACACCACATTCATTCCACAGCTTTTTTCCATCATTTTCTACCGAGGGCGGACACGTAATCCCTCCTCTCCGCAAAGTAAATAGTTCTTTCTCACCCACGACCCGAGACCAGCCCTCCTCGGAACCTTGTGAATTGGCGTCGCGGACTCGAAACTCGAACTTATTATCCTGTGATTGTGCGAAGAATATACGTGATGCATTGAACAGAGTAGATGCGGCGTCGTGTAATGTCGGTCTCTGTGCAATAGGAAAGGTTGTGAACCCTTGCGTCGAAAGAGAGTGTATCTGCGTCTGAGAAAGAAGTGGAAAAGCAGCTGGTAGAAGAGGTGGTGGATGCCAGTACACTTGAGTCGGTGGAGGCCCTGGGGGAGGTGCATATACAGTTTCGATACCCATAAGTATGTGGACAGCGATGTCGTTGTTGACACGTGGGGGTGCTCATGGGCCACTCAGAATACATCGTCATCAGGATCATTCAGAAATTTCTTAAATTGGACAGAGAAGGTTACAAGGCCAGGAAGCAGCAAACCATTCTTTGGGAGAAAATCAATCAAAAATCAAGGTGGTGGAAATAATAAAGATCAAGGTGTAGGAATAAATAGAAGATGAATGAATAGAGGATTGGGGTAAAAAGAAAACGATAATTTCTGTTAATCAAAGTACGGAATACTTCAAATTGTGTTGATTTAGGGATAGGACCGTCTAGCTGTATCCCTGCTGTTTACGGCCCTAAGTAATAAAGCGTCTGAGAATGAAAAGACATACAGGATAATATAATTCTTGTTGCAATGCACGGAGGGCTCTTCTAGCGGCTTCGTCGCGTGCCCCTTGCCTAGTAGTTGCTGCGCCTCTTCCGTATTCAATCTCATCGACTGGAGATATTAGTAGGTTAAATAAAAATCTTGAATATGATGCCGCAGCTACTCACTGAAAACCGTTGCAGTCCAGGAAATATTGTGGTTCGGACCAGCCGTCCCTTCTTCCCAGCTCAAAGAGCGAAGTCGGCCTTGACGTTGTAGTTCGTTATGCAACTGCATAGCCCAGTGCATACGTTGGTCTTAAAACAGTAGAAAATGGACATTGGGGGTGTAAAACATGAGCATACTATCGAAGAGATACGGCCTCGGAACGTACCATTTGAACTGCGCGATGGCATATTGAAAGAAGTGACGGAAATCGGGGTAAGACACTTGGGGGTTTAGTAGATTAAAGGATTAGTAGCAAGCATGTTTTAATTTATATTAAACGCAAAGGCCAGTGTCACATCGTCGAACGGAGGTTGATAAGTTGACACGTCCGAGGAACAGCAGCTTTTGCCTCCAGCACTTTCAGGGTCGACATTTGCAGTAACTATCAGCGTTCATCGGATAGAAAAATAACCAGAGTAAAGAGAAAATAATGTTGATTCCTGCGGATGTTCCAATAAATCCATGACCTTGACGAATGTCGTGGTATGCGTCAGGCTGGTTGCTTCCCGGTGCCGCGACGCCCGCCAAGGTGCCATAAGGTGTATCTGAGTCGCTCATAGTAACTAAGAGCATATTCTGTGTTGAGGACATTACCGTGACTGATTTTAGGCGTAATACAATCTCATTGGCTAATACGAAGGCCGGTAGCAGCAGAAAGAGACACTTTTGAAGGTATATGACCGACGTCATAGCGGAATGCTTCAAGTTCAAGTCCGTTAGTATTATTGATCTGTCTGAAAAACCCCAAGATAGATCCGAACTGTTTGTCAATCTGGCGTACCAGTAGCACGATAGAGATGATTGCCTTTGACATCCCAGGGTAGAGTTCGCACGAAATAGTTTCATCGAGTTTGTTAGGTTTCCAAATCAAGGATCTGCTTCCAAGAGGCGATAGACATGGAACATCAGCGTCGACGTTGAGACTGACAGATAGACCATAGCGGCGCTGCTCAGGCCCTCGCCCGCACAGGCCTTTGAGTTAGGGATGCGCAAAGTTTTCCAGGGCCAAGTGCACGGGCTAATTTCTAAAAAATTGCAATTGAAATTACAATGAGCATCAGACATCATGCACCAGAAGAAAGCAATGATAATGTAGGAACTTGGTGAGAAGAGGGATGAGCTGCGTGACAGGTGACTGTCACGGTGTCGTGGCAGCTTGGAGAATACACTTTATCGCTCAAGAGTCAACACGACAGACCGATGACCGATTCAGTATGAGGGCATTTTGGGTCAAGATGTCTAAGGGCTAGCTACTGTCACTGTCACCCCAGAATCTATCGAGCCACACCCTGGTCTAATTGAAGATGAGTCAAGTGTTGGATGGGTTTTGTGACTGTGATAAATCCCAGTTAGTTCAACTTAGTTGACCGTCTCGATTTTTAGAGTCGGGTAATCGATATCAGATATACTATACTTCCTGTGGGACAGCCCCTGTTCTGTAGATGCTCCAAATGGGCCGGGCCTGGCAGCGCGCTCCGCAAACAGATGCATGTAAGTTGCGTGATTTCGAAGTCACATACACCGGAATTCTATTTGATCGAAGCCTTCCACTACTAGGGGCCCCGGCGGTATACACGGACAAGATACTAGGGCCTGGCATCCAGTACGCAGAAAGCCCAGATCATGATCGTCCTTGCGGGCGCCCCGAGCTGGCCTTTATGAACGTCTTTCCCGTTCCCAATTCCCAATTCTCCGCCACAATAGTAGATAAGCCATCTCCAGCGATGAAGATAGCATTCTCAGGGAATCACACCGACAACCGATTCTCAATTGAAACACGTGCAAACGACAGTCTGTTAAAATATGATAGACTGAGTAGCTCCATCATGCGTATAGCTTTGAAAAACGTATCCAATTCTTTTTTTCATAGTTCTAGGGCCACCAATTGTGTAAAATTGGCGAACGCTGCGAAAGTTCAAGGGGACGGACGTCCAAGAGCGCACGCCTTGCTCTCATTCCAACATATTGAGTACTATCCCTCCGCCCAGAGTACAGCAATTCCATTTTTTTTGGGTAAAACATGCCCTCACTAGTACTACGACTCCGGGAATCATGATTACACCTCCGGGAACAACTAGAATATTCACTGGCAAATTTCGCCTAGCTAAGTTCTTAATGATTTTGATATTTCTTCCATCACTCAAGACACCTAACATATAATTGATCATCAACTTGACAACGCGTCAGTTGACCAGACAGAAAATTATTTTACCTATGCCAGCCAACCTCCTCTCTCCTAGTTTCTTGGTGCCAGGCAAATGAACGCAGATAAATATGAAATCCAATTTTATATCAAAATTGGTGATTGTACTACCTTGATGCAATGGTTTGACGCCTGGCTATTTTTGCTTTTGACCTTGGACTCTTGAACGTAAGTGAAAGATTATTACAGGGGCTGCACTTCATAATTGATGAGACAGAAAAGTAACAACAGCTGCCACATTGCTGAGGTCGATTGGATATGCGCGTGAAACTCTATCTGGCTCAGTACAGGCTTCGAATTGATGATGTTTACAGTGATTTCTCATAATTTTCCTGCGGAACTGATTATCCCGAAAATCGGAGCATAAGCTGGGATGGCACGACTGTTGGCTCCACTGCAAACAACTGCGCACTCCACTTCAACTGATAGTGATACCAGGCACGCTATTTTTTCTGTCCATCTGTGGGTTTCACCTGAACTCTTGCAAGCGGTACAGAATGTGACACCTACTTTTTATCGGACGGCTACTCCAATTACATTGATCGTGCTGCTTACGCCGTCACCCTGCGACGTCGTTGGGTCAATTGAGGCTGCGCGCCCGCGCTCTTCGCGCACAGCTGTCAACCGCTAATCTACCCAGTTCCCAGCAAACCCCTCGAAGAACCCAGGTTGTAATTGTGTGTGAGAGAGAACACACCCGTGCAACTCCGACGCTTCGACACAGCCACATGCGTTTTCTTGGTTGTTTGTATGTTAATATTTCATTTGTCTGTATTTATTTATTATCTTCTATAGCATTTGGGAACATCCACGTGATAAAATATTCAGAGTGTGCAGCGGTTGTCACTCGAACAATATATTAGTATTTGGGCCGCTATACCCTTCACCGTTTGCGACTGATTAGCGTTCTTTCTATGCTCCTGGCGTCTCAACAAGCGATTAGACACAAATATAGTGGAGAGCAATAACAGTGGCTGTCCTATGGAGAACATAGGCCCGAGGTGCTTATTTCATCACTTTTATTGCAACCCGATATCACAATCTGTCAATACGTATGTGTTGATAGGGATTTAACACCCCAAGCTTCCTGTGTTTGAAGCGGTGAAGTATTCCTGGCGTTTGTCCCTGTACCTTCGGGCTCACTGGATCTTGAAATGTTGCCGATCATGCCATAGTATTTCATGCGTGATCGACACAAAATGCAATGTTTATCAAGTTCATGTTTGATCCAGGCGCAGCTTGTATGACTTCAATCAAGTGAAGCAAAGACTCCGACCTGCTGGCAACGAGTAGCCAGGGAGGAGGTGAATTGGAGCAAAGTCTAAAAATATAAATCTGTATCTCTGTAAAGCTAAGATTTACAGTAATGATATATTAGTGGTGGGTCGGGCATGAGCACCGACGGGCAGATCGGGGCGAATGATTGATGTACAGAGCTTTCAACGTACGGCAGAAAAAAATATGTGCAGTGGGGCTATTCTCATCCATGCTGCTCCTAAGGGCAGTGAGGAGGCGTCCGGGTAGATATTAAAATAATGCGCGATAAACCACGCTTTTATTACCTGGGCTTCGGGTCTTGGTTGCACTGACAAAGCAAACACAGTGAGCCGTGGGACATATTTGTATCCCTTGGGAAGAGCAGAGATAAACCCACTGGAGAAATAAACCAATCAACTGAATCCAGGGTAAAAAGCTACAGATTCCTCGATTGAGACGAAGCGATGTGGCCAAAACTACAGCAGCGTTCCGGCCATGATGACAGTTTTCTTTGAACCAGGTTTCGAAGGTTAGTGAAGAAGAGAAAGCCCGAAATCCGCAGATGACGGATCAATAGGCTTGCCACCTAATATAAGGCGTTTTGTGCGCGGAACATCATACACCGAGATTCACAGACAGTGACAGACTTGGGGTGCTTCAGAAAAAATAACAGGGGAGGGGAATTCCTAATCCCTCAATTCAGAGCATGGTCGTAGGGCGATGTCAGCTGGATGATAAAGTGCAGAGCAGTCGTACTCAGTTCTGGCTTGACGTCAAAAGATTGCTGACGGGGTGCACCAAACTATAGTCTGGATAAGGTGCTTTGCCAGTGTTACGAAATTTCCAAGAGATTTCGGCTTGACTCATGTGAGTAGAATAGCCAGAAGCAGTTGGCAATCAGGGATTTCCTCGAGTGTCGAGCCCATCGTATCGTCCTGTCTGAAAGGCGAGGGTATCGCAGAGCCGTTTATTGTGTACGGTTAAAACTCGAAGCGGTGGGAAAGAGGTCCCAGTGAATGAAAAATCCAAATGAGAGACCGCAACATGCAATCAGGTCTTTGATATGACTTGGGAACAGTGCGTTTATGAGTGGATATGGAAGAATAATCCGTTGCGTGTAACGTCCGTATGGGCCTTGACGCGTAAGTCTGCAAAATAATTGATATGAAGCATACTGATTGCGTAGATGACCTGTAGGGATAATTTTCGAAGTTCATTCATCCAAACTCTATTGTTTTTTTTTTTGCCTTTAAAGCGAGGCGCTACCACCTCAGTGGTGCGATGATATCGACGGGTATAGTCTAGTACGGCATGCGTGCATTATTATCCGTTCACAAATATAACGGAACCAGGGAACATCGAGCGGATTTAAATGTTTGAGCAATACAAATAATGGTGAAAATAAATAGACCCAAGGAGGACATCCCGTCGATGTTCACGACCCAAGTGACCATATTCCGAAAGGACCTCTCGTTTCGGCAATGTTGCTGGTTTAGGCCGATTTTATTGGATAAGAGACCTTTGATATTGACGGTTAGTTGAGTTGAGTCCTAGTACCCAGAAGCAGCGCATGTGTAATCATCTGAGAATAGTGGTCTTCTTGATGGTGCAACAGGCACCGGAACGGCAAATTATTCTGCAAAGTGTATGACACAATCTGTTCATGGTGCAATTAATATTGCGGCGGTGTCCGAGTCGGAGTACGGTGACTCGGAGTCTTTAGTCCACTCCGCCATATGCTCGGGATGGCAAATAAGTTATTGTCAAGGCCTTTGCTCACCAAATAACACACAATTGTGAACCCCTTAGCTTGGATTTCACATAATCAGAGGAGGCCAATACGGGCAGTAGTGTGGTCATTACGTGGTTCCTGCGGCCACTGGGTTAATGGCGACCATCGACTCATGGTATCATTGACCAAGCCTCGATCGATCTTGTGCATTAGGAAACGGCAGCGGTGCAGGGTGTAGTAGTATATGGCAGCGTCACAGTGATGTGAGCGTAGTGCGGCTTCGAATGCTGACCTCGTCATCATAGACCTCGATGTCAAAGAAATAGAGAGACAGAAGAGGCACAAAGCAGTTTGCGGATCGACATTGACGAATGAGGTGGAAATGAGAATGTGAATATTATTTCCCACCGAAAGTCAGTGTAACGAATGCAATTTGTGAGTAGTGTTCCTTGAAGTCTGTTCTTTTTGTTTTGCTTTCTGATCGTGAGCCATAAGTACATCTATCAGTAATCATCTCTGGTTTTTCAAATTCGGTGACGGATTCCTAGCATATCCGGGATCCTAACATGGAAAGGTTAGTCCTGGTCTTTGTCGTAGCTCACCGGCAGCCTTTTTGGGGTCCCGGTAGCTTGTGAAATGTTCATAACAACGTCCGGGACATATCACAAGGCCAAGCAGGTACTGAAGGTTCAATTTCCGCATCAAATTGTTTTGAAGTGATATGTCAAGAAGTGTCAAGTCTGTTTCTGACATTTTATATCGACGAACGTTAAAATAATGCGGCGAAGGCCGAAAAGTTACCAACGACGGTATTCCAGGACCTTTTATAACCCTCTTTATTCTGATGTCCACAGATTGCGTATCAAATACCTCAAAAGTGGTTAATTTGGCACCACTAATTTGATCCTGAAAGATTCCTGACCTTTTTTCTGGCAAGTCTCCTCTCCCTGTACAGCCGCGGTCCCCGAACATGGATATCAAAACTTGGCAACCACACACATAAAGCAGTGATTCATGCAATTGGGAATTCGGGTGGGCGCATATCATTCTACTATGTCTGGTTCCACCCGTTCCGTTCCGTTGACCTCCGGATTAAGGTATCAGTGGGTTGCCGTTAAAACCAATCAAGAAGACGATACCGGCCCGTTAACGTACTACGATCGCTTTAAATAAAAGCGTCGGAAATCGAGATGAGCTGAGGGCTCACAGGTAGGTCTAGTGACGTCGGAAACGGCAGGATTTGGTACCGACAATCACGGTCCCAAGATTTTTCGACGCCCTGAGACAGTGGGTGCGGCTTCGCCGACGCCCCAACCATCCAGCGCTCCTTCGTCAAGTCGCACTACGTCATTGATATCCTCTCTCAAAATTCTAGTACATTGAGCTAGTCTCCAGACATAAATACAGTGTTAAAAATATCGAACCTAACCGCTATACTTTCCAACTTGCCATAAGCGAGGTAGTACGACAACTCGACGTGCTTTAAGTTCCTATGTCTTGCAACATCATGGTCAGGATTACGTGTTGAAGAGATTAAGTCGTCGGTCTGGGCCTGGGGCCCTGGGTAAAACCGAGCCATCTTGGAGAAGTTGTGTGCATCATGGATAGTGTCAAAACAAAGGCACTGTATGTGTATTACCTGTAATATAACATGCTTCTTTCCTTTGAGCCATTATTGACAGGTTATTGACGTCCTCACAGACTTATGAACACCTGCTCGTTGATTACTGCGGTCTGCCAAGATTCCGCTGATGATGTTTTGATTGCCGGACACCAATCACAGCTATATTCGAGGTATGTATGTATCAGTCGATTGGCACCACTCGGCATGTCGGCGCGGACGCCACAAGCGATGACATGTAGAATGCGGTTTGGGTGTCAGACCTAGTCTGAGGGGAACTTGAAGTGCGAAAGGGACCGATTAGGAGCTCTAGATTGCCCGGTGAGTAAGCTTGTGAGTACCGGCCTTGTAGTTGTCTACGAACAATGGGTAAGACTCTAAGTTAAATGAGCTGTGGTCCTTGTTGAAAGAGAATGGACCGTTTTTTTTTTTGGAGGGATGGGGGGTGAACTCCGACATCAAAGCCCGTTCCGCAAACCGTGCATTACTGGCAGTCATCTAAAATATTGAGTTAGGACAATAGTTTTTCGGCTTTGTTCACGGTAAGAGGTGAAGTAACTTCGGGACACCGGTCGATGAAAATATTTGCAAGTGCTGACGCCATGCGTGGAGTCGCTGCAGAGTTTGCAGGCATGGATGTTGTACCAAGCACTTCCGAACCTGCATATCTCAGCGTATGTCCAGGAGAAACAAAGCTGCTTGTTTGATGGAACAACAAGCGAATGCTCTCCGTTGGAACCACAGACGACGGCTGTAATCGCGACTGGCTTCCTGGCCGTCATGCGTCCGGGCAGGGAGGTGGCCTGCGAGTCTCCACCGAAAGCAAAGGACCTCCTCCGATTTGATACGTTTGTGAGTGAATGTCGGAGGAGAGTCCGTGCAGGGCGCTTGAGGGAGATGGACGGAAGAGTGAAAGGGGAGTAGGGAGCGGATGATGAGGTACTCGGCTTCGAGGCGATCTTCGCTATCACGGTGAGGGCTATAGTCTCAAATACCGATAGATCGTGAGCGAGATTGCGGGGCATTGCTTCTGCTGTTTGTTTTGGTTCATTGTGACTTCCCAGCCGTGCGAGCGGGCTAGCTCAGTGGCCAGAGAGCTGTAACCTGTAAGTGGCCAGCTGCCCTGGGATCTCCCCAGTAGGAGCGTGTATGCTCGGCGGCTGCTTTGGACGTAGCGAGCCAGTCCATCATGGAGGTGGATGTCCTGTCAAGTCCTTTGGCCGCGATCCCGCCAGTCACGCTGATTGCAAACTTTTCTTCGTCTCTATCGGTTTTAATCTTGGCAGTCTTGGTGGGAGCCAAGTAAGATACATAGCGAAAGGCCTTAAAGGCCTCTTCGACTTTGGGCAGAATGGCTAATGCTGGAGGACAGGCATATCGCCGGATGGAAGGAGATGGCATGTCGCGAGGTGGGAGAGATTATGGAATGAGGGAAGAGGGAAGGGGAGTGATGCTACATGATGGAGGGAGAAGGAGACAAGGATTGGTGGCTCATGTATTAGTCGAGGGCCGCGGCGCTCGACTTAAAACCGGGTACAACGTTTGGTAGCGATTATTTCTTGTCCTCTCTCAATGCCGAAGACGCTGCAATGGCTGAGGCTTTGGCGGCATCGATAGCGTCGATGCTCGCGAAAAGAATGCAGAGTGCGGGAGGGGGGAGGCGAGAATACTCAGCCGTTAGAGACTCGGAGATCGTCTTGTCGAATGATGTAGAGGGGTCCGGGCAACTTACTTAAGAGGTAATCCCATTGGACTCATCAGGCATTCATCCATGTACCTAGTTGATACTATACGTAGGTGACAGTTTGAAGACATTTCATGAACTGGAGAGCGCCGAGATAGCCGACTCGGAATCACCCGACGAGCTACGCCCACTTCCCCAGTCGCTTCTCTCCGCAAAGCTTGCATACAGAGAAACCTTAAAAATCCTCATATGCAAATTACGTCGAGACTCATTCTCTAATCATCCTCCGAAATGGCAGTCTTCACGGTTGTCGAGGACTGTGACGCTGCTCGCGAGTGCTGTGCGCACCAATAAGTGTAAGTGTCAATGTCAGAACATATGTATTGCTTAATATAAAGCCTATTCAGTGGTTTATGAGACTTTGTATCTTAAGACTGAGGGGTTTTCAATGGTGTTGGAAAATGGACTCTGGCAAGTGGACTCTGACAAGGGACTTGTGGCAACTGTGCGGTTGATACGATTGGAATCGTGTCACAAATCCGCCCCCTGGTAGGTATGATTACAGCATTGTTCCTGCAGAATGTATTAGGCCTTATATATCTGGCGCTGTCAATGGAAACAGTCAGCTCAAGACATCATGTAAACTCAGAGTCCCGCTGGCTGTGGGTATATACCTGGAGTATATCGAGTCGTGTGCTGATGTTTTTGCTCACTTTTAATGTTGGGCCAATATTCCTATAACCTTGCATCACCTTCAGTCTCAAATAACGCAGTGGCACACGAATCGGTCAAAAATATGTTTTCCAGGCCTGACGTCAATGAGAAATTTGTATCAGCACAATTTAATCGTTTCAAGACACAACGCTGTGCAGACGCATTGTAAGAAATTTCATTTCCGCGTTTTCATACTTGTTCCTAACTAGCCTGTCAGTTCTTACCCAAGAGGTACTGCAGCCATTTAAATGGCAGCATAGAGCTCATCATGTGTTGCTCCCAAAAAGCCTTGGTGCTTGTGTTCCACGTCTTAACTTCGCTTCTTCGCCGTACCTGTGATTCAACCAACTGTCAGCACTAAGGGGTCTGTCTGCTCCAAAGCGATGTATCTGCCTACATCAGTGGCTTGTGCCTAATGCTGTTGAATCTGCAGGTATAAAAGACTTCCTTGCTCTCCCCCATTCTGCAGTTCAACAAACCCGTCGAACTACTCTTCAAGTCTTCTTCATTCTTCAGCATGTACACCAAAGCGTTCGTCCTCTCTTCTCTTGCTATCCTTGCTGCTGCCGTACCGGGAGGTCACGGTCCTACTACGGTGACTGTAACCGCGGCTCCTACTGCGACCACCATCTCTCAGTGCAACACTGGTGGTGAGCATCATTACTCGTTGCTCGATACCCAACTGACGATGCTGTCTTTAGGCGATGCGCAGTGCTGCAACACAGTCGGAGCTGCCAACACTTTACCCGGGATCGGGCTTATCTTAGGCCTCCTCGGCATCGTGCTCCAAGACTTGAGTGTGGTTGTCGGCCTGGGCTGCACATCCATGTAAGTCCTTCCGCGTCCGGTTCTCTTTTTGTTTATTTATCTGATCGCCAATTCGGTTTAGCTCCGGCAACAATTGCAACCAGCAGCCCGTGTGCTGCTCCAACAACAACTTCAACGGCCTCGTGAGCGATTCATCCACACTTGTTTTTATTTTCATACGTTAATTCTGCATTTAGATCAACATCGGCTGCACTCCCATCAGCTTGTAAAGGACGGAATCGCTGCTTGAACACGCAATCTACTCGAAATGTTTGGTTTCAGTAAAGAAATGTACCACCTTGTAGTAGATTTTCGAATTTGATAAGTTGTTAACCCGAAACCGTCTCCGATGTCTCGATTCACAACTTGAAACTCAACGTCATGCAACGCATTAGTTGTGAAGGTTTCTCTCTTTCTTATTCTCAGCTACTAGGATTGTCGAAATCCGCTGTCTATCTGGAGGGTGGCCCGCCTTAAGAAAGTATTGACGCAGGATGTACAACGCGCAGACTCGGATATAATAAGAAATTAAGAAGAGTTAGGAACCCACGTTCCGAACCTACGGGGACTCCTTAAGTACTCCATTATCCTCTTTGACGGTCACGACGAACATCATGATCACAGGCTGCCAGTGGAGCCTAAAAGAAAAGGCAGAACGAACGAACGACCAGCAAACGTCCAATGGGAGGCCACATATTATGCCATATCTGTGCTTACCATTGACAAACCTAACGTACCACTACGCGTTAACGTTTGTTGAGATCCGGAGAGCGCTAGACTGAGCAACACGAAGGACTGAGACACCAGCAAGCTCTATGTCAGTATCATAGGCCGACCGGATCCATTCCATCATCTTGACCCAAAAAATAGCACAATGTCTCTTTGTTCATATGTAATATACGGCTTGGGTATGCCATTATGATCAACGTTGCACTAGTGGCGGAGAGAAACCGGAGTCGGGCGTGTGAGTCGGGGTTTGTTGGCCTTGTCCGAGGCCGTCCACGACCCGCTGGCCACTGGTCTCTCCGCAATCCTTCTCTTCAGCCTTGTCACTTTGCGAGCCTCACTGAATGCCATTGGTCGTGAGTCCGGAGCTGCGACAAAGCCTACCATGGCTGGTACACTTCGGAGACAAACACCGTTTGTTTGCTTAAGGCGACAACGTGATACACGTCCCACGATCTTGAAAGTCATCCCTTTTGATGGGCATGATTGGAATTCAGTCGTCGGTGCGAGGTGTAGGTGGAGGGGTTGTGCAGAGGTGATACCAAGTTTGAAGGTCACTGGGGTCTTCCCTTGTATTCGTGACTTTTCCAGCAACAGTCGCTCCAGAGTCACTGGGGTCATTTGGAAGGATTAGATGGATGAGGCGTAGGGGTCTCAAATTAATCGGATGTCAGCGGAAGTGAGACATGGGCTATGGTACGGTGGTGAGCGCACGGAGATGAGCTTCGTGGTTGTAGCATTAACCTCATTTGATTCGTATGTGACGAAGATGCAGGCGGTGGTGAGTCTTTTCCAGCTACGGTCACTCCAGAGTCACTGGGTTCGTAGGATAGCGGATCTAATGGATGGATGAGACAGGGTCTCAAGTTAATCGGATGTCAGCGGAAGTGAGATATGGGCTATCAGGCGGTGAGTGCACGATGGGCTTTATGGTTGTAGCACTAACCTCATTTGATTCATGCTAACCGCTAACCCTAAGGTGGTGAGCCTGAGGACGGTTCCAGAAAACCCAGATCCATTGTGCAATACCGTACATCAAGACGCCACGACGTTATGCATCTGTTAACGGATGAAAAGAAATTCTGGTTTTGGACATGTGAGACATCCGGATCTTCGTAAGTAGATGTCCCCTCAAATCTCATTCTCGGCCGAGCAAAATCCCCGATGAGCTTGCGCGACTTTGGTTTGGGAGACGTCTGTATAACCTAAGGAATACTTACGTGTCCTAATCGTGCTGTCGAGGATCTTACGGTCTGCTTGATTAGACGTAGAAGTTCGGAAAGGTCCTCTAGCAATGGTTGCTCAAGTCGGATGCAACCCCTAGTCGTCAATCTTTAACGGTGAAACCGTTCTTTCCACCTCACGGACATAGCCCCAGTCAAAACTGTATGAGCTTAGGGCAAAACGTCGCGAGCGTGGAGAATTTGGCCTCCTATGTGGGCGTGAGCATTCTTTGTCGCCCGCAATCCATTAAAGATTCGACAATTGTCGAACCAGATATGGGCTGATCATGATACTTTCTCCCTAGCGACTGCTATTGCAGATGTCACAAGACTCTCCGGCCACAAATCCCCTCGGTTTTCTGATGGCGTCACCACTCCCAGCGTTGGTAGCTTCTGGATTGATCAAGAGACATACCGTTTTTGTGTGTGTTGAGTCTGCGAGGAGGACAAAGGCCTAGACGTAGATGTAATAGCGTGAGTATCTCCTGTAATCTGTTGTCGACGAGACCCAAGAAAGTTAAACAGTGATTATTGACTCACGCTGATGCTCTCGCCACTCCTGATTGCTTTTCACAGCAACGCAAGACTCATGGAGCTGCTGTGCTGAAATTTGCGTGCGTTGATGGCGGAATCACGAATTTAACACCAAATATCCTACGTTGCCACTGAGTTGCTAGGCTAGATTCGATGCACGCAACGTCTCCAATAAATCGATGCTTGTCCACCGACTTAGTCTCCCATAAAGAATGCGATGCAAAAGCCGTAGAAGGTGTCACTGGCGTTCGCCTCAGCTATACGGTCAACCGTCATGCCTTGGCCTCATAGGGAGATACTGTTAATTTGACGCACCCGACGCGCTGGCAAGAACCCTTCGACTTTCACATCCAATTCTCAAGCTCCTTAGTTTCCTCGCATAGACTGCTCGTCCAAGCGCAGCAAGGAGCTCTAGGTATCTAGGTAGTAGGTGCGGTAGGTACATGAATGATTAGACGCCGCTGGGGTCGGGTCGAACGGTTCCCATGCTTTGGCCCATGTTTCGACTACTCGGTACCTAGTCTCCACTCTACTCCGTCCTTCCGTAATCTCTTCCTTTAAACTAATCATCAGCCATCCTTCAGCAATCCACCACCCTCAATATGAATCCCGAACGTATATCGTGAAGGGGACTCCCTGGAATGCTTCGGTGTGGTCGATGTCATCTGGTTCCACACCTCATGCTATCATCTCATCTCACTTAACCAGTTACGCTTCGATGGGATACGGAGATATTCATCGTGGAACTGCGCACTTCTGACCTGACAGATTGGTTGTGGAGAGCGATGTCATCGCCAGCGCGTGCCATTGTGCAATATAACAGGTAGCGCCAACGTGTGATATGGTTCTTTTCCTTTACACCGGATGGACGGGCGCATTGGCACTAATGGCGGAGTTGCCATGTGAGTTATCCTGTTACGCATGCTGCATGTGGTGCATCGAGACGCTAACTATACACCATGCCAGCGGATCTCAGTTAACATAACAGCGCCATTGTTTTTCATTGGGACCAAACACAAGATCCTTGAGGGTCGTGGCGCCAGATGAGAATTTGAACTTGAACGGTGATCATGAGAGTACGTACCACGCAAACGGTGAGTACCCCTGTGCTCCGATACTCACGGCAATTTATTCCCATTGCATAGGCCACCTTGGTCGTATGATCCCTAGACCTTGCTGTAAATTGCCCACCTTGTGGCGCCCGGCACATCCTTCAAACCATCCCGTTGCAAGATTTCAGCATCGCTCTGGTTTACTTAAATCTTCGGTAAGTAGCCTGGCGATCCATAATATCATTGCTTCACTGAAATACCCAACCAAACGTATTTAGACCTCTAGTTGTTGACCCCTGTGACATGTGACGGACCGTGACTTAGACGCAAGTCACGTGAGGCCGCGGTAACGAGCCAGGCTCTATTTCAGGTTGAAATAGATAGAACGACTCTTCTAATCGCGTGTTACTGCAGGACTAGTTTTATTCTAGAAGGCAAGTGTTGTTCACGTAATTCTACTCCCGGCATGAGCCATTGTTGACGCGTTCGCTCAGTCCCCTCAATTAGACCGGGATTTGGGTGATAATGTTTTATTCGCATATGTCACCAATGCTAATTTTCTTGACCTTCAAGGACTCGCCGAGACTTCGATGATTATCTTCTTAATTATCACATACGCGTCATAAGTTTATCAACCACAATGCATCAGATATAGAACAGCCCATTCATACGGATACTTATCACGGAATAAAGAAAACTTCAGTGGTCTTCCGCTTCGAAATTCTACGCATTTATGGCTGTAACCGGCGACAACTTCAGTTAGCTATGCTGACGAATTTTAAGCGTTTATTCCTTCAATGAACATCCCCTCAATAATTAGCAGTTAGTAGAATGCATCCAGTTTCAATGCACGAAAGCTAAGCCAGTGCTGCTCCTGCTGTAGTTTTCTGCGCTTGGACGGTCCCGAAACTTGAAGCTAATCTCGGGATTTGAACGTTTGTGTTGCCTTCATTCTTATAGGGATTTGGCTACTTACATGAGTCATGTTTACTCCGAAAAAACTAACTGCTGATTTTCACACAAGGTGTTAGCAGGTCTACTGTAGGCCGCGTGTCATATAAAGTAAACGTCTATATGCAACGTAAGTGCCATTGCTGCGAGTTGCTTCATACTTATAAGCAAAAGGAACGTAGATATTGGGAAAGGCACTTTCCTTTAAATTTACCTGAAAACTTTCTTTCAGCGCATTTCGCGAACCATATTAGGTCACAACGTCAGTACCGTAGCACCTCAGTCTGCGTCAATACACCACTCAACACCTATCAGGATGGATTCTCGATATAAATCCCAGGCTTTCCTGATTTTTCGAGCCTGGGGTTCTAATTAACTCATGGACTCGATCGCTCCCATCATGCAACAACGGCAGCCCACAAGTTCTTAGCACCCGTGTATTTCTACGCCAACGAAGGCCGCGCGAGAATGAAGAGATATGATTAAGGCAACACAAAGGTGGATAAAGACGAACTATTGGTTTATATTTAGACAAGAGAGACGGCACCATCATTGAAATGCAGAAGCTCTCAGGGTCCTCCGGAGTATCTTTTATTTTGTCCAGTAAAGTCAGTCATAGGTGTGCGAAGGAAACGCTCCGCACATGCTCGATGGGTTCAAGATTGGGTTCGGAAAGAAAAGACCATACATCCCGCGGAGGGGATGGTTTAATCCGTGACTGGCCTTTCAAGGTCTAAATAGGCAGCCGTTAATTTGAATTGGACTAGCTTGAGAGCAAACTCACTTCGACGATGATAGATAGCGACGTAGTGTTTCCAAAACCTAGCGAATGTGAGTCGATATGAAGTCACTTGGTACGCATACCCTCCTCGCGACAGCCATCGCTCGCCTTCCCGTATGTTCCATGTAATAGTATCCCGGAGGACCTGTTAGTTCAAAATACGAGAAGTGGTGCATATTGAGACTTGCTGTGATGTGACAGGGGAGATTCAGATTGATGCAGATTGATGCAGAAGGCTAGACACGTTACTCAACGGCTCGTCTAGAAACACTTTAGGTTTCATATCATAATGCGATCACGAGTGTAACTGTGCTACGAAAGCTTAGCGACGTCGAATTCTCTGCAGGGGGGGGGGTGTTAGCAATGGACCCATGGACGAAGAACGGAAGGGCGGGGAAGTGGTGAACTTTTTCACGCAGAGGCTACAATGGCGTCCAGGCCGAAGGACATAGGATGGCGGTGAGAGACGTGACTTCCCCTAAATTCCCGGGATTCAGGGTGGCGATTCGCCTGGTCGGGGATTTGAGGGAAAATAAAAACACCTCTCGATTCACTGTACTTAGTATCACTGTATTTTAATTTTCCCTCAGCTACATAACTCACGCCCGGCATCTCAACATACTTGGCCGCTAATGACGGCGACGACAAAGCTGTGACCGGGTTGTGGTTTTGGTCAGGATTAAACCGAAAATGAAAATTATCTAACCAGTGAGGGTTCTGTTGTGTACTCCATGTTGAGGACGATTAATAATCGTATTATGCTGATGCGGAAAGGTCGGTACTAGTAGGAAAGCCACCCCAATTCTTAAAGCTACCGGTCATCTGGGTGCCATGCTAATGGGTCGTGCCGACCAGTCTGCCTCAAGGGAATTTAGGAAGAGTTGAGAAAGGAATTCTGATAAATGAACGAAGTGACGTCGAATTCTTTTATGTAAAGTACGCTCACACAGCTTGAGAGTGGGATGGATGGTGTAGTGGGGTGCGCCAGCTGGGTCTACAGCTCGAGTCAGCTGGCTTCCAGCTGGGGCTTAGAGCAAGCGAGCTGGCATTGAGCGCAGCGGGACCAGGATGAGTTGGCCGTGTACAGACAGACTGTCATGATCATCAATAATATAGCCAAAAGTTGCTTGGCAACAGAAGAGTGTCAAACGTTCCAATATTATTACACTACGCTCTTTATGGATAGCTTGAGAGAATATAACAGGTTTCTTGGAGATAAAAAGTGGAGGTTCCCTATCCCAAGCTTTGCGAGGCTACTAGTAGTACGACATCGTACCGCAATGCTTTCACTGCTTCTAGTCTTCTGTATTCTCCTTGCAGCAGTGACAGCAACCGCGACCAATCCGTCGTCTTATGTTCAGGCTTCTAGCCGAGTTTACCGTCCGCACGGCTCCCAATTGGGGGGGAATGTGATCAGAGGGTTGCTAATAGCTGGTCGACAGAGTGACTGTCCAATAGGTTGCTCTGATGGAGGTATTTAACATCTGTTGCTGTGATCTCGTTTATCTATCGCGGCCCAGGATGTTGTGCATCGGGACAGTTTTGCGTCACTGATGGTAGGTTCGGTACAAGCCGTCTTCCCGGTTCGAAGTCCGTTCAACTCCGTAAACTCCGGTGGGCCATCTGAGAA
Source organism: Ramaria rubella (assembly GCA_015039355.1). Lineage (NCBI taxonomy): Eukaryota > Fungi > Basidiomycota > Agaricomycetes > Gomphales > Gomphaceae > Ramaria > Ramaria rubella. Next base: position 105,871 of record MU134479.1, read on the forward strand.
GAGGCTTGGAGCAATATACATCGTTTCGGGGGTTAGGTCCAGCCCCTCCTCTCGCGGCCACGCTCGGTCGACAGCTCGGTGACAAACATAAAAGTTATATATGATATGTATAGTAAGTGATTCCTGTTAAGCTATAACGATTCTGAGCTTCAGTATTTGCTACCAGCAATACTGAAGCATCTACCAACAATTTTACGAGTATTTATCCTACAAAACTAAACTAAAAAAGGTATGCACGTCGCAATTTTAAATGACGTGAAGGTTAAGTTTAATTGACATAACAGCATGGTGTTTTCGGCCATCGGTCAGGGGTCCAATATAGCTCCGTTAAGCTTGCTAATCCAACACTCCCCCTCAAGCTAAACGGAGTCCGAGTTCTTGAACAAAACCTTCAAGCTTGGTGCGTGACAAAGCCTTCGTGAAAATATCTGCAATCATAGAGTCGGTAGGGCAATATACGAGGATAATGGTTCCGTCTTCGGTGGCCTCGCGAATGAAATGAAAACGTATGTCAATATGTTTCGTTCTAGCGTGAAATTGACTATCCTTTGAAAGCACGATCGCAGATTGATTGTCGCAAAATAGAGTTGTGGGAATAGTAAGTGGGCGCGCTATCTCACTGAGGAAAGCTCTAATCCAAACGGCTTCCTTAGTAGCATGCGCAGCAGCGATATACTCAGCTTCTGTAGTTGAGAGTGCAATAATGGGTTGCTTTTTCGAACTCCAAGAGATGGCACCACCATCAATGCAAAAAACGTAGCCAGAAATGGAGTGCCGGTGTTCTTGCGAAGCGTGATCTGCATCAGTCCATGCGTCGAAACCACTTGGCTCTCCTCCATACGTTAGCTCCAACTCTCTCGTTCCCTTCAAGTATTTGAGTAGTCTTTTTACAGCTTCCCAGTGAGTTTTTCCGGGGTTCTGCATAAGTTGCGCTAATGCTGAAGTTGCGTAGGCTATATCGGGACGAGTTGCGCTCGCAGCATAAATGAGAGATCCGATGGCTTCTCTATAAGGTACGGTTGCCATTTCTTTGATCTGACTCGGTGTCGACGGACTATGGCTGATTGATAATTTTTGTCCAAGTTCCATAGGCGTGAAGATGTTCTTCACGTTTTCCAGATTAAAACGCGAAATAATCGTATTGATGTAGGCTTTTTGAGACAACGATATGGTGCGTTTAATTCTGTTGCGTTTTATCTCTATTCTGAGTAACCAATGGAGATCGCCAAGGTCTGTCATCTCGAATTCTGACCGTAATTCTTCTTTCATCATCAACATCGAAGTCTTTGAGGTTGAAGCCAAAGTTAAGTCATCTACAGCCACCACCACTATCACGAAATCTCCATTAATGTGTTTGAAGAATACGCAGTGCTCAACTTGACATCGCGTATAGCCCAATCGAGTAAAAGTACCGCAGATCAACTCATACCAACGACGACCAGCTTGTTTAAGTCCATACATGGCTTTCTTCAAGAGGCAAACGGATTTCTCGTATCCTGGAGCAATGAATCCAGGGGGTTGAAACATGAAAATCTTCTCGTCAAGCTTGGCATTCAGGTAGGCGCTCTTGACATCCATTTGTTCTAGCTCCCAATCTGTTAGGGATCCCTATAATGTAATTATAGTCTCAAGAGTCTGACTATAGGGTTCCTAGTGTTTCTGATAAGTAGTTGTACTTATATCTCTATTTTTTGTAACAGCTGCCTGAGTTGACATTAATGGTCTACAAGAGCCCACGACTTGGGATGCTGACCTAACACCTGCCAAATCCAGAACTCAGCTTCAACTCAGCTGCTTATCAATAATTACCTTTATTGTAACTCAGCAGCTGAGGTAAGCCAACTCATTGGTCAGCATAAAACCATTAATGGACACAATTCAGCAGTATTTCTCTATTTTCTTAATCAGCTATTAATAGTCAGGGAGGCAGTGTCACTGTCTTAACATCTCTAGCCTCTCTGGCCAATCAGAATTTGTATATTAATAGTGTAGAAATGGCTAGAAGCTCATGGAAGGTCTGTCCATATAAGGAAACTGCCACAACCTTCCACCAGGTTCCACCAGTTTCCAGACCTTCCAAAAGCAGATAGAATGTCTCAGATGTAGAGCTATAAATATAGCTCTAGGTAGCCTAGCTAGAGAAGTAATCAACCACATTTCACACCCCACTTCTGCCTGAAGCTGAGCCTTCTATCAGATCAGTTCAAGCCTGAAGAACTTGACCTAGCTGAAAAACTCTGTAGGAGCCTCTTTCAGTCTGCCTCTCACCTTGCAGGGGTGAAGCACAATCTCTTCAGCTTTTCGCTGCTTTAGTTGGAGCTCTGTAGTTTGTAGGACCAGAGTTAAAGACTACTAGCTTGTGTAAGCAAACCACCACTTTCCATCTAGTTGACACTTTGTTGCTTGTAGGGCCAAATACCAACTGCTGGCTTGTGTTGGGTATCATCACTTCTAATTAATTGAAGCTTTGTTGCTTGTAGGGCCAAAGTTAAATTAATAGCTTGTGTTGGTAACAACCACCACTACTATTCGATTAGCCTTTGTTGCTTGTAGGGCCTAAGTCTAATCAAATAACTAGTGTTGGGGTGTAGTACACTTTCTATCTAACAAAGCTCTGTTGCTTGTAGGGCCTTAGCTTGATTACTAGCTTGTGTCAGCACAAAGCTACCACACTCTATCTTATCTGGGCACTGTTGCTTGTAGGGCCTTTGCCTGGCTAACTAGTTTGTGTTAGTGTTGACTTTATCAACTCTCAAGTTAGTTTTAACTTGTTGTTGTTGGTCTTGTCCCTTCGCTCCTTGTTTCTTGGCTATCCTTTTAGTCCTTCAGTTGAACAGCCATTCAATTGTTGCGACCTTGAGCCTAGTCGTCCAAGTCTGCTTTCCCCATATTGCATATAAAAACAAAGCATTGGAACCCTGTACGCTCTCCCTCATAGTTTCAAGTATTATCTTGACCAGACTAGTAGCCTTGCTACAAGTGCTTTGAATTGCATTGTTACTGCAAAGTAATAGTGTTATTTGAACACCGGAGTAGAAACTCTTAATTGGGTTCTCCGTTAAAATAGTCTTTGGTTGATATCCCCTTGAACACTATCAGTGGCTAGACTAAACTTGATTGTGTACCCTACACCAACGTTTAGTTCTGAGTTCACAGTTTCCAAAACACAATCATTGCGTGCAGCGAGCGCAAGTACTATACGATTCAAGGTGAGTTTCGCTACTGGCGCGAATGTGTCAAGATAATCGATTCCAGGTAATTGCGTGAATCCTTGGGCAATGAGTCTTGCCTTATACCTTATAATCTTCCCAGTAGCGTCCCTCTTCCTTTTGAATACCCATCATGATCCCACAACATTCGTGTTTGCAGGTCGATCGACAAGTATCCAAGTTTCTGCATTGGCTAGTGCATTCAGTTCATCTTCCATTGCCTTTCGCCACAATTCAGCTTCTGATCCAGCTAGCGCTTCTTCAACAATTCTAGGTTCATCTCCAGTCTCCGTATCTGTAACAAGTGACCAATCGGAGATTGCATCACTCTGGTCTTTTATGGACACTTGACACATTGCAGCCGTATCAATTTTGTCGTGTTCATCCTGAATAATATGGTCTGTTTCTTCTGGCGAGGGTTTGGTAATACGTATGCCTTTTGGTAATACGTATGCCTTTTGGTACTAAAGGTGCCGTTTTAAGACCTGTGGTTGTGCCTTCGCCGGTCTGAAGACTTCTGATATAATTGGAAGGTTTCTGGATGCGCTGACTTCGGCTGGGGACTTCAGGTGAGTTTTCGAAATTTTTCAGAACATCGGTATGGCTTGGTAGGGATATGGTGGAATTGAGAGGTGTATTAAGAGTGTTGATGGTGATAGATTCTTGATTGTTTGAAATTTTGGGAGTTGTGCGCTCGATTTCTATCCACTCCCCCTCAAGTGGAGAATTCCCAGGTATGAGAACGAATCCTTCATCAAATTTAATGCTTCGCTCGACTGAAATTGATTGTTTGTCTGGCCAATAAATTCGTGAACCTTTACTTTCAGAATCATATCCCATCCACCGGCCTTCCTTAGCTCTCCCGGATAATTTTCCACTTTCAGCAGTGTGAACCCATACTCTACTTCCCCATTCATGCAAGTCGGCTAGGTTCGGTTTCTCACCTGTAAGTGCTTCGTGAGGTGTCATACCAACTAACGCCTTTGTTGATGTCTGATTCTTGAGCCACACTGCATGTTGTAGAGCTTCTCCCCACAACCCTTTTGAGAGTCCACATGCATGCAGCATAGCTCGTGTGCGTTCAAGCAGTGTGCGATTCAAGCATTCAGCCACACCATTTTGCTCAGGTGTATCATGAACAGTTAGTTTACGAACTGTTCCCCTCTCTCGAAGGTGGGTGGTGAATGGACCACTGAGGTATTCTCCACTGCGGTCTGAACGCAGTGCTTTAAATTTAGCACCATGTTGGGTATTAAGCCATGCTTCAAATATTAAATATGCTTGAAACACATTGCTCTTGTGTGTGAGGAGGTGCGCAGTAGTATGGCGAGTTTTGTCATCCGTAAAGCTGACATAATAAGCTTTGCTTCCCATTGTCTTTATCGGAGATGGTCCCCAGACATCGGTATGGATTTCCCCACCAACTTCACTCGCCCTCTTGCCTTCTCTTTCATGGGGTATAGCCTTCCGAGTCATTTTGGCATACTCACATGAATCACAGGACCCAGATATTGGTTGTGAATTATCAAGTTCAATACCCGTGATAAGGCCATTTTTGACAAGTTGTCTGGCAGCTTCGGGTGCGATATGTCCCATTCTACGGTGGAGTTCCATGACAGTGACAGCTTCAGTTGATGTATAGGCATTCTCGTGTTTCGGTTTTCTCTTGACTTGGTATAGCCTGTGTCTGTAAATAATGCGCCCAACGATTCTCTTTGTTTTGTCACGAATTGTGCAGGCACCACCTTCAAACATGGTTGAATAGCCAGCACAATCAATAAGGCCAACAGACACCAGTGTCATGCCTATGTCAGGTGCGTAAAGCACGTCTTTCAAGGTAATTGATGTCTCCGATTTGCCATTTGGGATCGTGACTTTCATGTCTCCTCTACCAATAGCACGAAATGTATTCTTGTTGGCAGAATTGATGGATTTCAGTGCGATAGTGACGAAATTCTCCAACAAGTGCTTGTGCGGGGTCATACGACATGTGGCTCCTGAATCGTAGAGTTCTATGATAGTGCCTGGTGAAGTAGGCTGAGCGGCAACTATTGCGACAACATTGACAACATTGACGGAGGTGTATGCATCTTCATCATCTGAGTCACTATCGGAAGCTGTCTCCAATCCTGGCATTTCATCGATGTCACTGCTGTTTGAGATGTTAAGCAGTGTTGGAGGTAGGTTGTCATCGCATTCGATTTCAAATAGGTCGTCAATAAAATCGTCGGAACTACCACATATAGCCGACCAACAACCATCTTCGATACTCTCAGTTGCTGTATTTGCCGTATTGTTCTTGTCTTTGCTTTTCTTTGAGCGTGGACCCTGTCCCTCCTTTCCTCCACCCTTGGCCCAACAATCGGCTTTTAAATGTCCTTTCTTGTGACAATTGAAGCATTCGATATCCTTTTTCGAAGCCAGAGTTTTGGAACGTTTGCCATTCTTGACGTACAACGCTGAGTCTTTTGCGTGATCCTTGCATTCGGAATTAACCTTGCGCTTGTCATAGTCATCTATGGCCTTTGAAATGTAATCACTAGGGGTAAAAGGTTTTCCAAGATGTTGGGCGGCATCACTAATAGTTTGGAGAGGTTGAGAATAAGATTCCGGCAGAGATGAAAGGATGATGGTCGAATAGTCTTCGTCGCTGGGCATTGCACCCATTCCGGATAGACGTTCGTACATGAGGTTTAAGGTATCGAGGTGCGTACAAATATCGTCGCCATCCTCGGCTACCATTTCCATCATTCTTCTTCGTAGGTCGACTTGAACCATACAGGACTTCCCTTCAAACTCGGAGCAGATTACTTTCCAAGTTTCTGCAACAGTCTTGCAGCGATGTACTTTCATCAACATCGAGTCACCAATGGTATTGCCAATCTGCGCACGTGCGACACTCTCATTTAGTGTCCACTTGTCGAGGTTTGTCTTGAATCCTGCATATGCCTGCTTATCGTCTGCACTCCATAGGGACATATCGGAATTACTATATTTCGGCTCAGTAGGCCGAATACAGGTGCCGTCGAGGTGCCCTTCGAGTGAACGAGCAGCAATCGACCAAGACATACGTGTCTTGTATGCAACCCGATTCGATCCATCAGCAGCAAGCTTGGAAACTTTGAAAAGGGAGTCGTCTTTGGAAGTAGACATATTAAACTCGGCGGGGCCCATAACCTGTTAAGCTATAACGATTCTGAGCTTCAGTATTTGCTACCAGCAATACTGAAGCATCTACCAACAATTTTACGAGTATTTATCCTACAAAACTAAACTAAAAAAGGTACGCACGTCGCAATCTTAAATGACGTGAAGGTTAAGTTCAATTGACATAACAGCATGGTGTTTTCGGCCATCGGTCAGGGGTCCAATATAGCTCCGTTAAGCTTGCTAATCCAACAATTCCCCTACTCAGAATTGTTCAATAAAATTCCGTGTGTGAGATAGAACCGGCGCATGATACATTGGTCGGCGATGTCATTGGTCGGCGATGTGTTTGCCAGATCTGCAACTATACAGCGGCCACAAACATCAAGGTACCGAGCTACAAACGTAAGTGCATACTCTGTAAAGCTATTAAAGTCTTTCATGCATACTAAATAAAGCAGATTTATGGGTGATGACTGCAAGAGCTGACGGATCCATCTAACCTTATAGTAGGAGAGCTATTTATAATGAACACAGCCCGTGGGAGCGGTAGGATGATCTTCTTACTCGGGAGCGATACAGGTCTGAAAAACAAATTCCTCCATAGCCCTCCCATTCCCTCTCGGCTTCTCGACAAGGCCCGCCCCGGCAGACTCCTCACGCTCGCGCATCACGTGAAATCGATCGCAAATCGGATGACAACTGAACTGTAGCTGCGACGGTATAACTACTAGGACCAAAGGGTTGAAAGTCATTTATTGGGTTAGGATCTCATGTCTTTCACCGAATATTTTTATGATGGATATATTGCAGTTTGTGTTGCCCTTTGCTTTTCCAAAGTCCCTCCTGAACGTTAGAAACGAATTATTGACGGGACACACGTTAGTCGCAACGACCTGAACCTGGGCCCGAACATTTGAACATTGAACAACAGATGTAAATGGATACATCGCTATGTAATGTATATGGTTTTCAAGAGAATCCCCGAGTTTGCATTGACCACAGGCGACGATAAATATAAACGAGTGTGGTATTGGTTGATCGCATGAGTGACGGGCCTGCTTTTATAAGGGTTCCTTGTTAGATTAGATGATACAGTGAAGTTGAAACGTACTCGCACCTATCACATCCTAGACAGCCGCATCTCCGGCGAAATCCAAACCGTCGCTGAAGCTTTGCAAGAGTCCGGGGTTGAAAGGTAAATCACCGTTATCAAAGTCCAAGGAGTCATCACGGCTGCAGAATGATGTAAATTCAACCAACGCAAGATATGTTAGGTTCACTGTGGGCTGACGTTACAAGGTGTGATCCCAAAGCTGCACCGGGTTTGTGTATAGGCATTGACAGTGCAGAGCCCAGAGCAATGGAAAGAACGAGGAAGGACACGAATGAAACCATTGTTGGGGAAAATATGTAGGTTTAGAAAATATAACGACCGGCGTTCGATAGCGGGGAAAAGTCGACAACGTTTAATGGCCTGTCTTCGCGCCAGGTTTATATATGTACGTGCGCACATAGGATTTAAACGTTGAGCTCTATATAGCCCCGGCGCTCAGCCAGGCGAACAAATCGTGGATCCGGATGCGCGCAATATTGGCAGTGTATGATGTACCTATACTTCGGCGAATGTTGATTGAGGGTTACATAACGTGATTGGAGGCTTGGAGTAGTGTAAGATCGCTGCAAGTTCCTGGATAACGGTGGAACGCCGGTAGGATGGGATCATCGACTTGAAAGTGTGATTTGCCAGAATGACCAGGTCGGTCAGACGTTCGTATTTTTTCCGATATCGAGACTTGTGTTGTTGGCGACGGGCGTGTATCAGCTACTACGCCTTACTAGTATGTAATATCTGATACTTTTGGAAGGATCTTTCTTCTTTGCTGCGTGCACTGGTAAGTACTGCCCGATGCAGTTGAAGGAGTCTCACAAGTTGCGGAACCAGCAGTTGGTCATCAGTGGGCCTCGATCCTGGGTCCACTACGGTTCACACACAGTGGCGGAGGGCGTTTACATAAACTGTTCGACATCCGGCCGCGGTGGATTTGTCGATTCATCTCACTTCCGGAAGAACCACCGTGGTCGATGAACAATAGTATGAATATATAGGTGCGTCTGGTCTGATGCTTTCACTCACTCGATTCTCTATTAATGGTGGGGGTCCTTGCGCTAATATACGCCGTAATATGTGTCAGTGAAGGTATGTCAAAAGTTGCATAACTTGGTGAACTATGTTGGTAATATCATGATCGAGGTTAGGTGCCGCTGTCCTTGTTGGGCCTCCAAGCAATGTTTGTTTTCAGTGTAGAGTGGCTGTCGGATACACATTTATTCAAGTTTTGATAGTGCAGTGCTATCAAGGTCGCTGCGAAACAGGCTCTTGACAATTGCACCGTTGCGCATTGCACATGCACGACCCAGTTCTTGCACCTTTCTGGATACGTTTTTTGTTTGAAGGAATCGGGTCTGAACTATTGGGATAGCGTTTCCGAACTCGTGTATTTTTGGGATGGTACGTCCCGAGATTGGTCGATTACAACGAATACAAATGTGATGGGCGATCATAGAGAATGCCAAGCTGTGCCGTGCAGAAGGTTTTAATGTCGAAGACTTCCAATTTCTAATCACACCGAATGAGACTACAACTCTCGAATATTTTCATCATGAGGACAATAGTATGTGCCGGCCATGCTGATGATAACTTTCTCAACGTCAGCGAGACAGGATTAAAGCAGCAACAGATGACATTCCTTGCCCCTTCAGATCATAGGCGGACAATTAGGCCTCGTTATTCTTGTTCTTATCCCTATTTTTTTTCGCAAGGTGCACCGTAACGCTGCGTTCTTCAATTTCTGTTCTTCCTGGATCCTATCGAGCGTTGTATTCTCACTCGCGTAAGTGCTATTGAACGCAGTTACCTTCTCCGACTTCTTACCAAGTTGTTCTAGGCTCTATCGAGGGATCAGTAATCCTACCGTGGCCTTTCCCTTCTCTGAAATTTGGTATCCGGATACCCTAGGCTGTTCTGTGTGGTGTGCAACCGATGACAGCGATTTCGACGTTAGCGCTCCATCAGGAAAAACCGATTTGCGTCATAGTACAGCGCTATTAATATAGGGTGAAAAGCTTCCGATACCTTTGATACCTCCGGGCGGCAGCTATTTTGGGCGCTCACAGGCTACAGAGGCAGGCCTATGGTGCCATAGCTCCGGATGTACTTATCACGCGTCCCCTTAGCTCTATCAGCTCTATCTCAGCTATAACGTCTATCGTCTGCTCATACCACGAAAGCTAGGTTTCACCGTCAATGACATGTCAAACGGCTTAAAGCAACACACTCACGATCAAGATTTGTTGTCTCCCGGGTTGCTAGTCATTAAAAAATTGGTATGTATACAAATCTAGGAAATCTGATACATAGAAGTGAGTACAACGATCTAAAGCATCTTCAGCGGCCAGTGTCCGGTCGATTTTGGCTCCAGCCACAGGAATAAGGTGGCAACTCCGTCGTATGGAATCCAAACGTATGACAGCTGTGTCTATGTTCCCCCGGCGTTTGCCCGTTGATACCCGATACATTTGCACACCAGGTACAGGTTCGCGAAATTCACTGTACCACTCGATGTAAGCTAACGGGTGGGGATAATGGAGATGGTCTGGGAGGCGGAAGATTGCTCGCACCCGCGCCACTCGATATCCTGGGTCTCGGGTGAGTGCAATGGTGAAAAAAAAAAACAAAGTCGTGACTGACCCTGCGCTCCAGTGTCTTTGGCGTCCGCAGTGTAATGTACGAGCACGGTGTCGAAGTGGGCAGGGGTCTGAGCGATTCGGCCTCGACGGGGTACGATCGGGGTTGCACGGACAATGTCCGTGAGGGCTGTATCACCGATTTGCTGGATTGAGCGGAGAGAAAAGCGAACCCTCTTGTATAAGTCAAAGCGCATATGCTCATTCAGAGAGCTTGCTCCCTGAGGGTTGATACGCTTGAGGAAAGCAGCGAGGGCCGGAAGGAAATGGACAGCGCCAAATTGCTCGATGATAGTGGGCACTGAGGTGTTGGGGAAGCCTGCATGTTTGGCAACATGGTACGTGCGTCCAACATTGATCTCTTCTTCTCGTGCTTCGGAGTGTAATGGGTTCGGCTGTGCAGTGCTCTCACCAATCATATCAATGGGCTCTTCCTCACCGTGGCCCTCGTCGATATCGCCCGCGCCAACTCGCCATTGAAGGTAAGCAGTAAACGCATGTATCTTTTCTTGCCTGGTGATCCACTTAGTCATCTGAATAATGTAGTCACGGCGGCTGCTGGCCCGATATCCAATCTTCGCAAAATCAATATGGAGCCGTTCAGGTAGCTCGGTGTTAAATTCGTCTGCAGTGCCACGGGACTTGATTGATGCAAAATAATGTTCAATTGCGTGAATCTTGGGGATCTGGAAATGTTCACGCACATTATGTGTGATAAAAGCATCCTTGTGGGCGTGAAAACGTGCGAGTGATTCTTGGAGCCGTTGGAGTGTGGTGGTGGAGTGGGAGGCATATTGCGCAAGGTAAATGAAGTCTAACACTGCACGCGCAGCTTCCAGAGCTTCGGGTGGGACTGCACCAGAGATCAGGCCCACGAACACCTTCTCCATATTCTTGTACTCAGTGCCGGACCACTGAGAGATGGTGGAGATACCCTTCTTGAAGTGACGCAATGACGGGTGGGTAGGCTGGGCCTGGAAGCGAGCATCAACCTCTGGCTTCGTGGCAAGACTCATGCACCATGCCACCAAGTGATCTTTGAAGACACCTTTGTGGAGCTGGTGTAAAATGTCAGGAGTGAAACATTGAAATATGTTACAATGAGGGAGGCCCTCCCAGAATGGCTGTAGAATTGCATGCATCCCAACTTTCTCGAGTTCAATGGGGTCTGTGATGTGCGTTCGAACATGGTGGATATGACCACCAGGGTCATGTAGCAACGATTCGATGTCATCAGCAAATATGGTGTCAAGGGGGTCCCCACGGTCTTCAGGATAACACATGCACTGCGGACACCAGTTTTCTCGGCAGCATGCAATCAGGGCCTGTTCAGGGAAGTCTGCAACATATGCAGAGAGGATAGGGAATACATCCCGGATGCCACCATCTGCGCAGATCATAGTCTATACACACCATGGGCACCAGCAGTAATCATTGGTTCCAAAATTTGGCGCATGCAGTGATGGAATAGCCGTTGGCCCATGACCGATCGGAGTGGTTTCGAGAAGCATGTCAGTTTCGAAACGGGGATGTAACCAAGTAAAATGCTACTTCGGAGGGAAGGTTTACAATGAGTGCTCTTGGGAATGTTGCCAATGGTGATATACACGGGCCAGGCACATTTGTCTCCACTGAACTGCGAAAGCCGTGTCTTGTCAGATGCCAGGATTACTGGGGATATGGTGATGCCAGGAGGTAGTGTTTGCTGGCAGGGTCATTAGTAATGGAACGATCACGCGACAAAGAGTGGCACCTGAAGGTTCCACCACCAATCCGCAGTCCACATCTCATTATAGATCTGCTCTGAATGTTGCTCATCCTCAAAGTGGTGTTCAGGTGCGTAGTGCAGCATCTCACGGAATGCCAGATTGCTAATCAACTCACGTACACACTCTACAGGGTCCTGATGGAAGAGTTCTAGTTCCTCAAATAAGAAATTACCTTGGGCATCCTTCAAATCACCAGTGAGCTTTACACTGGTGCATTTAAAGGAGGGTCCAGAAGAAGGCAACACATCGATCTTCTCCAAAAGTGTGCGTTTGTCAGAGTATGAGGTTTGTGTATGCTCACGCATCTGAACACATCCCTAAGCAGTGTGTCCAGAGTTGATGGTGTGAGACTCACAATGGGCAACTTCAAAAGTTTGTCGATCTTTTGTAAACTCATGCCACTGGTCATCAGAGTCTCGGCAAGTTCCCACTCATGTAGGTTTGCAAACGGGTAGAAGCTATCTTGGTCATTTGCTTCTTGTGACTGCTTGAGGTCCTGGAACCGGGTGATTCCAGTTGCCATGGCAATGCCTGCAGGCCCGGGAAAGGCCTGAGTGTAGGTCGGTGCCCTCATGGTGTCTGGGTCTTCAACCTCTTCAACATGAACCTTTCGGGGTAAGGAACATTGAGTTGGAGGCGCGAGGGGCATGTCCTCAAGCTCATCAAGGGTGACACTGATCACCTCATCTTCCCAACCTGGAGGTGGGGACGCAACCTGACCATGGCCCTCGGGGTCATGTGGGTCATAACTGGAGACTTGCACCTGACTGAGCAGATCCCAGTATGCAATGTGACAGCTTTGGCGCTGTGAGATATGCGCACGCACAGTGTTGTCAGGGTCAGGTCAAAAGGTCAGACCCTTCGGGGGTCTGACCGGGGGTCAGTCAAAAGGGTCATAATTGGCTGGGTGGAAGAGGGGGGTCATAAGGGGTCAGAACTCACAGAAGGCTAGAAACAGTATATATGTTGTATAGAAATACTATGGGCCACTTCCGGACAGGTTTATGACCAGTACTGGGGCAAGACAACCTGTTGCTGACTCACCTTGCTGGAGCTCTAAACCACCTGTGAAGCCAATTAGCGCTGAACGCGTCGTGTCATGCCTCGACTATCACTCTGACAGACATCTATTCTTAATCAACGCGGTGGCGCACCGAGGGGCTGGGCTTGGCAACACTTTCACACAGACCACAAGAACTACAAGACAGACAGGACACACAAAAACGCATGGTGTCGAAACCAACTGGGACATGAAAAGGTGCAGGACACAGCTGTTGTGAAGATGGCACTGCGACGTGCCCATGCTACTGCTGGATTCACCCAGCGACACCTCAAGCGCAAGCTTGGAGCTTTCAATGGTGAATCATTGACGGCCAGGCTCTCTAACGACGAGGACGTCGCAATTGCTGCCGAGGAAGAATCTCCCGACGCAGGGCCAAATTTTCGAAGCATTGTGCAGGGTCTAATCAATGAGGCTGATGAAGATAACTGTGACGATGATTCAGACACTGAGGTCTTACCTGACATGGATAATCTGATTGCAAGCTCTCGGGCCCCACAGTGTCGCTGTTAGGGACACGTGCCGGGTTCGACGTCGGACTGTTAGGGTTTGCCGGATTTGACATTGGGGTTGGGTTTGGTCGGAACTCTCCTTGACTGAGATCGATGGTCGCAATATTCGGAAATGCGCGGAATACTGGATGACTCGGAAGTTGGAGATCCGAAGACTGATCTATATGGGTGTTGGCTTCAACTTATGGGTTGTGCCCTCTTGGATTTCTAGTGCCCTGGTATTTCGGACTGAAGACCGGAAATGTTATCGGGGTTCCAATTGGTCGGGTCTGTTCGGAGGTCAGTGCCAATGATGCATTGAGACTTATCGGAGATGAGTGGGAGCTTCGAAAACTCGGGGATGTGGAGTCAATGCAGATGGAATAGGGGTAATGATAAATCAATATTGAGTAAGGGTTAGCTTTACTGGAAAGCAAGTGTAATCAAGGAGGACTTGGAATGTTGGATGAGGTAGGGTTGGAATAATCGGAATGATTGGAATAATTGGGATGATTGGGATGATTGAAATAATTGGAATACCGAACAAGGTTTGAAGGAATTTGATACGATAAGATACGATATGATATGATGCAATACAATACAATACAATACAATATGATACGATTTACAAGCTAAAGAAGCTTGATCATGAGAGAACATATTTAAGACATGCGGGATTCCGAAATCGGGAACAGAAGATAAGGGTGTGTGATATGGAGTTCCAAAGTCGGAGCGAATATGGAAATCAAGATGTGCGTGATATGGAAATCAAGATGTGCGTGATATGGAAATCAAGATGTGCATGATATGGAGTTCTGGAGTTGGAGCGAATATGGAAATCAACATAAGACGTATGGGGATAATGTCAAAATAGAATTGTGACTAAGAATAATAAATGGGGACATGTTGGAAGTAAGCGGAAAAGAGCTTATCAGAATACGTGAAACGTCGGAGTAACACGGGTCAGATCTGGGATCTAACAGTATCTCCCTTTTACGGCCGAGCCCTCGAGGCTGATTATGCTATTGAATACTGTGGGAAGTTTTGGATGTCGGTTATCCGTAAAGGCTGAGATCTTGGATTGGACATATATATAGGAGAAAACACTTTGTGAAAACGCAAATCACTTTTGATCCCCTACCACCACCACCCAAGCCAAAAATGCCATTGCGTTCCAAGTCCTCGTTGCCCACACACTCCGTCATCAAAATCAGCTCTGGCAAAGAACTCGCTGCCAAAGTGAGGGAGTACAAGCGGAGGAGGGCGGAATTGGAGGCCAAGATGTGGAAAAGGGTGAAGGCGAAGTGGGAAAAGCAGGAGAGGGAGGTGGCAGAACAGTGGGAGCGGGAGTGGAAGGAGAAGGAGGAACGGGAGTGGAAGGAGCAGGAAGAAAGGGATCGGAAGGCGAAGGAGAAGGAGGAGGCGGATCGGAGGAAGCGGAAGGAGGAGGTGGATCGGCAGAAAGCCAAGTCGACGCGGGCGGTGCGGGAGGAGGCCCGACTCAAATTTTTTTCAGTAAGTCGGATTGTTGTGTACTGATTGACAGATTGACGGAAGATCGGACTAGCCAGAGAAGGTCGACCGGTATCCGAAAGGCGGTTCAGAATTTGTTGGAGGCCGCAAACGGCGTCTTGAGGACATGTGGTTGGAGGCCGATGACTTTGATGATAGGTGTGTGCTTTGTCGGACGTGGGGTTTAGAGTGCGTCGACGAGGAGCGGAGGACTGGAAAATTGCGGAGGCGGGCCTGCATTTGGTGTCAGAATGATTGGAAGAAATGCATGAGGCCAGGCGACGCAGATTTCGTGGCAGAGATGGCGGGGAAGTCATCATTACCGGCATCCAGGCGGGCTTGGGTGGAGAACGTGGAGGCCGAACCAGGACTGGTGATGAAAAGGCATTGGGCGGAAGTGGTCGCGGATCGGGAAGGGGTGGCGTTGTTGTGGAAGGGTAAAGGAAAAGAGTGGACGACGCGGAGGATGAGGCAGAGGATGTGGGGCTTGCAGCGGAAGTCTGCGGGCTCCGAAAAACCATCCATTCCCTCACGAAGTGGCTTCGTTACAACGTGGAGGGGATGGCGACTTTCAACGATACGTTGAAGAAGTCGCACTGGATAGCGGAGATCGAGTTCAAATTCTGGAAAAAGTGGTGGGAGACGTACCATGGAGCGTTGGCGCCACAACCAGAGTTGGGCTCAGAAGCTGGGTCAGAGAATGAGGGGGGAAACGTCGGGCTGCAACCGGAATTGGAGAAGGTGGTGGATAAGGGGAAAGGGAAGGCGAAGGAAGCGAATGACATTGGGATGGATGTCAATGTTGTCCCGGAGATACCAGAAAAGGAGGTTCTGGGGGAGGAGGTTCCAGAGGAGGTGGAAATCGGCCAGAAACCGGAGGCGGAAGTCGGCCAGGAACTGGAGGCAGAAATTGGCCAGGAGGCAGTGAATCCGGGAGATGCGGATTCAGAGAAACAAGTGGAGGAGGAATCGGGGAAAACAGTGGGGCTTGACCTGGAGGTCAATGGGCCGGAAGAGGAAATGATGCAGTGAGTAGGAGTCGGAAGGGGAAAAAGTAATATAAATAAATCGGAGGAATTTCGGTGAAGTAATGTAGAATGGTTTAGACAATGAAGTTGTTGTTTTAAGATCAGAAACAGTGAAATGATCGGAAAAAAACGGAAATGATCAGAAGAACGGAAAACTCGGAAAGACGAGAAACAGCGAATCAAAGATGTTTGAAGTTCAAGGGTGTCGGAGAAATCGGGATAAGTTAGAATTGGACGAATGTTGGGATTGACTCGGAATTGGGATTGGACTTGTAAGAAGTCATGAAGAAGTTTGAAAGGGTCGGAATATCGGGATGTGAACAGTCAGATGTTGGAGGAATTCCGGAATTGTGGGATGTAAATAGAAGCTTAGTAGGAGTGAAAAAATTGAAGCGTTGGTTGGAATTGTCGGAAAAGATCGGAGTCGGAGTGGGGGATTGGAAATGGATAAGGTGTCAACATAGTGGCTACTCCCCCTTTAAGGTAGACGTCCCATTGTCTACCTCAAACATCGGAATGTAGGTAAAGGAGTTGGAGTGTCGGAGGACTGAAGGATTCATCGGGAATGTATTGGCTTTTCTAAGGAGATGAACGGTGTCTTCTTGGAAAATTTCTCGATAGTGGTCTTGATGTTGTCTGGTTGAAATCGTTGTAATCATGGATTACCTGAGAATTCGGAGAATATCAGAAGTTTGGACTTGAAAAGGGATCAGAGGAGTGAATTGGAAATTTCAGGATTTCGGAGAACTGTTTGCAAGGAAAACAGAGTAAGGAAGACGTGTAGGAAAGAAAATGGTGTAGGAAAAATAGGAATTGAAATGTTTTGGTGGAGTTGTGGGTTTGTTTTTGGAAACATTGGTAAGGTACTTGATATTCGGCCTGGAATATTGTCCTAATGGTTAAAGGGTCAGAATCAGAAACGTGAGTCAGAGGATGTACGCATGGTGCATTCATGGATACAAGGGGTTTAACAGCGCCTTTCAAAGGAGATCGTTATTGATTCCAAAGGCGGTTTGTCGGTTATTGTCCCATAATGCAGAAATCGGTATTGATGACTAGACTTAGAGTCGGAGTAACTGCATTGTATCTTGAATAGTTGGATTCGGAAGTCTGGAAGTCGGAGGTCGGAAAAACTAAATCTTAGACGTGGAAGGATGTCTTTGAGGAAGATTCGGCGTTCAGACTTGGAGATCGTCCTGGGGTGTTCTCGAGGAAGTACAGACGTACTGTGCGGAATGTATCAGATGAAATCCTATAGCTGGAGTCTCGTTAATGTTCTTGAGGTGGTTCTGGCAGAACTGGATGTAAGGAAAATAATTTCCCAAAGTGAGATTCTCTCCCTCCGATAGATGTGATCTTGTCAGAGTACGTAGTGGAATATTGATGGTTGCTTGTCGGGAAATGGAAGAATCAATGTAACGGATTTTCCTCTCGGAAATGTGCCGAAGTTTCCACATCGTTGTTGCGAGTTGAGGTTTCATCAAGCATTGATGTTGGACATTATGGCGGGTCGGGGGATGTTGCAGCGAAGTCGGATTTTTGGAGATTTGGAAAAATGCAGATTGCAGGTTTCCTAAGACATGTCATAGAATTGAATCTTCTTGTTGAGGAGTGCAGAACTAGGTACTACCCAATACCCTGTCAATCAACGGATTGTAGTGGGTGGGTTAGTGGCGTTCCCAACACATCGGAACAATTAGAAGCAAGTGTCGTTATACATAATGTAATAGCGACCGGATTTTTTGCTCGATGGGAGGACGTGATTGGCATGGAGCACCTACTGGGTGTTGCGACATAATGTCGTTGGTGACGGAAGGGCAGAGACTGGCGGAAAGCGGGAATCCAAAAGGACGGTGTTTCAACGTAATGATTGGTTGAAACTGTTTGGAAGGGTGATTTTCGGAGTTTAGACAGAATTGTTGGAAGTATGAAGGGTGTTTTCGGAAAGTGTCTGTGATGTTCTCGGTAAGGCACAAATAAGATGTGAATGCGGATTCGTGCTCGAGAGTCTTTGAGCTGTCAGTTTTGGGGATTCGGAAGCTCCTCTAAAGGGACCTTGATGTTGGAATCACTTATTGTGACAGTTGTGGTTTGGGATTTTGCTTTCCTGGTGAAGGATGATGACCTCGGGCATTCTTTCACCTTATGACCTAAGGTCTTCCACAGTAGAGGCATAACTTGTAATTGATACGTCATTGTCTCTCCTGTAGTATTAACTTGCTGTCTTGTCCAAGGATGTCGGAAAGTTTTGGTGTCGGCAAAGTCGGGGTTTGGTCGGAAATTGCTGCCATGTATTGTGAGTCATCACAAGGATGGTTGGAAGTCGCATTGTTGATGCCGCTCGGGATCGGGTCGGGTTTGAAGTCTTCGTTTGTGAGGCACTTGTTGAGAAAACTGGGGTACTCGTGAACGTTTGATAGGTTGATGATATTTTTGGTAGATCTGTCGGTATCGTCCAAATCGAGTGTTTGAATTTGGGTGTCGGAAGACATTTATAGAAATCAAGAGTGTTAGCTTGTAAATACTGTTAGGGGCGTGTGCCGGGTTCGACGTCGGACTGTTAGCACTGGGGGCATGAGCATATTTTTAGTGTAAAAAATATGATAAAAATGCTTTTTCCTTACAGATTATTCATTCACTGTTCTGGTTGAAAAATCTCCCAAAATGCTGCTTTTTTATCAAGTTTTAGGACCTGAAAATCTGGTACATACTTCACATTTCTAGGCATGGGAAATGGATGTAAAATGTGAGAAATAATGAATTTACTCATTGATTTCATGCCACAAAAATGCAAGGACAATCTTGGTTTTCATTGACATTTTCAACAGAAAAGAACCAAAATTTATCCAAGATTTCATAGTAGAAAAAAGGTGAGAAAATTAGTAAAATATATGAGATTTTCATGAGATTTTTCAAAACTATTAGCCAATGAATAATCCAACATTTTTCTTTAGTTTTTGCAAGGAAAAACCTGATGGATAAGAGTTTATCCCTTGGATAATCATTCACCCATAGGCAATATATAACAAGTTTTCTGAACTGAAAAGGCAATGAAAAAGTCAATGGATAAGAGTTTATTCCTTGGATAATCATTCAACCATAGGCAATATATAACAAGTTTTCTGAACTGAAAAGGCAATGAAAAAGTCAATGGATAAGAGTTTATCCCTTGAATAATCATTCACCCATAGGCAATATATAACAAGTTTTCTGAACTGAAAAGGTAATGAAAAAGTCAATGGATAAGAGTTTATCCCTTGGATAATTCTTCCATGTGGGGTAAATGTTCTGCCTATGGCAGAATGATTATCCAAGGGATAAACTCTTATCCATTGACTTTTTCATTGCCTTTTCAGTTCAGAAAACTTGTTATATATTGCCTATGGGTGAATGATTATTCAAGGGATAAACTCTTATCCATTGACTTTTTCATTGCCTTTTCGGTTCAGAAAACTTGTTATATATTGCCTATGGGTGAATGATTATCCAAGGGATAAACTCTTATCCATCAGGTTTT
This sequence comes from Ramaria rubella, assembly GCA_015039355.1. Lineage (NCBI taxonomy): Eukaryota > Fungi > Basidiomycota > Agaricomycetes > Gomphales > Gomphaceae > Ramaria > Ramaria rubella. Next base: position 125,351 of record MU134479.1, read on the forward strand.
TCCTTGCAAAAACTAAAGAAAAATGTTGGATTATTCATTGGCTAAAAGTTTTGAAAAATCTCATGAAAATCTCATATATTTTACTAATTTTCTCACCTTTTTTCTACTATGAAATCTTGGATAAATTTTGGTTCTTTTCTGTTGAAAATGTCAATGAAAACCAAGATTGTCCTTGCATTTTTGTGGCATGAAATCAATGAGTAAATTCATTATTTCTCACATTTTACATCCATTTCCCATGCCTAGAAATGTGAAGTATGTACCAGATTTTCAGGTCCTAAAACTTGATAAAAAAGCAGCATTTTGGGAGATTTTTCAACCAGAACAGTGAATGAATAATCTGTAAGGAAAAAGCATTTTTATCATATTTTTTACACTAAAAATATGCTCATGCCCCCAGTGTAGGGTTCACCAGATTTGACGTCAGGGTCAGATTTGGTCGGAACTCTCCTTGACCGAGATCAATGGTCACAATATTTGGAAATGCGCGGAATACTGGATGACTCAGAAGTTGGAGATCCGAAGACTGATCTATATGGGCGTTGGCTTCAACTTATGGGTTGCGCCCTCTTGGATTTCTAGTGCCCTGGTATTTCGGACTGAAGACCGGAAATGTTATTGGGGTTCCGATTGGTCGGGTCTGTTCAGTGGTCAGTGCCAATGATGCATTGAGACTTATCGGAGATGAGCGGGAGCTTCGAAAACTCGGGGATGTGGAGTCAATGCGGATGGAATAGGGGTAACGATAAATCAATATCGAGTAAGGGTTAGCTTTACTGGAAAGCGAGTGTAATCAAGGAGGACTTGGAATGTCGGATGAGGTAGGGTCGGAATAATTGGAATGATTGGAATGATTGGGATGATTGGGATGATTGAAATAATCGGAATACTGAACAAGGTTTGAAGGAATTTGATACGATATGATATGATATGATAAGATACGATACGATATGATACAATACGATATGATACAATACGATATGATACAATACGATACAATTTACAAGCTAAAGAAGCTTAATCAAGAGAGAACATATTTAAGACATGTGGGATTCTGAAATTGGGAACGGAAGATAAGGGTGTGTGACACAGAGTTCTGAAGTCGGAGCGAATACGGAAATCAAGATGTGCGCGATACGGAGTTCCGGAGTCAGAGCGAATCCGGAAATCAAGATAAGACGTACAGGGATAATGTCGAAAGAGAATTGTGACTAAGAATAATAAATGGGGACATGTCGGAAGTGAGTGGAAAAAAGCTTATCGGAATATGTGAAACGTCAGAGTAACACAGGTCGGATCTGGGATCTAACAGTCGCATCCGCTGCTATTTTGGCAGGCAGGAGCGCATCCCTCTGGCAAAGTTGTTTTTGTATCCAGAAAATGATGCCGCAACACCCACAGGTAGAACATGCAAGGGTTTTGACATGTTCTGGAAAGGTGCAGTAGCTAACTTAGAGAAGGAAATGGAAATGTATGAGCTCCTTGCTGATAATGAAGGTTGAGGACAACTGGGGGAGCCTATTGTGATAGACTAGTATACTGTACTTTTTGTATAGGGCCTACAGAGTGGGTTTATTTGTTCTGACCCTTTCTGACCGGGGTCATAATAGGGGTCAGAATGGTCTCTGAAAAACCATCTAACCCCTGGGTCAAGTGACCTGGGGTCCGACCCGGGGTCATGACACTGGGGGCATGAGCAGATTTTTAGTGTAGAAAATGTGATAAAAATGCTTTTGCCTTACAGATTATTCATTCACTGTTCTGGCTGAACAATGCTGCTTTTTTATCAAATTTTAGAACCTGAAAATCTAGTACATATTTCACATTTCTGGGCATGGGAAATGGATGGAAAATGTGAGAAATAATGAATTTATTCATTGATTTCATGCCACAAAAATGTAAGGGCAATCTTGGTTTTCATTGCCATTTTCACCAGAAAAGAACCACTTTTATCCAAGATTTCATAATAGACAAAAGGTGAGAAAATTAGTAAAATATATGAGGTTTTCATGCAATGTTTCAAAACTATTAGCCAATGAATAATCCAACATTTTTCTTTAGTTTTGGAAAGGAAAAACCTCATGGATAAATGTTTATCCAATGGATAATCATTTACCCATAGGCAATATATAACAAGTTTTCTGAACCAAAAAGGCAATGAAAAAGTCAGTGGATAAGAGTTTATCCTATGGATAATCATTCTCCCATATGGGGTAAATGTTCTGCCTATGGAAGAATGATTATCCATGGGATAAACTCTTATCCAGTGACTTTTTCATTGCCTTTTTGGTTCAGAAAACTTCTTATATATTGCCTATGGGTGAATGATTATCCATTGGATAAACATTTATCCATGAGGTTTTTCCTTGCAAAAACTAAAGAAAAATGTTGGATTATTCATTGGCTAATAGTTTTGAAACATTGCATGAAAACCTCATATATTTTACTAATTTTCTCACCTTTTGTCTATTATGAAATCTTGGATAAAAGTGGTTCTTTTCTGGTGAAAATGGCAATGAAAACCAAGATTGCCCTTACATTTTTGTGGCATGAAATCAATGAATAAATTCATTATTTCTCACATTTTCCATCCATTTCCCATGCCCAGAAATGTGAAATATGTACTAGATTTTCAGGTTCTAAAATTTGATAAAAAAGCAGCATTGTTCAGCCAGAACAGTGAATGAATAATCTGTAAGGCAAAAGCATTTTTATCACATTTTCTACACTAAAAATCTGCTCATGCCCCCAGTGTCATGACCCCGGGTCGGACCCCAGGTCACTTGACCCAGGGGTTAGATGGTTTTTCAGAGACCATTCTGACCCCTATTATGACCCCGGTCAGAAAGGGTCAGAACAAATAAACCCACTCTGTAGGCCCTATACAAAAAAGTACAGTATACTAGTCTATCACAATAGGCTCCCCCAGTTGTCCTCAACCTTCATTATCAGCAAGGAGCTCATACATTTCCATTTCCTTCTCTAAGTTAGCTACTGCACCTTTCCAGAACATGTCAAAACCCTTGCATGTTCTACCTGTGGGTGTTGCGGCATCATTTTCTGGATACAAAAACAACTTTGCCAGAGGGATGCGCTCCTGCCTGCCAAAATAGCAGCGGATGCGACTGTTAGATCCCAGATCCGACCTGTGTTACTCTGACGTTTCACATATTCCGATAAGCTTTTTTCCACTCACTTCCGACATGTCCCCATTTATTATTCTTAGTCACAATTCTCTTTCGACATTATCCCTGTACGTCTTATCTTGATTTCCGGATTCGCTCTGACTCCGGAACTCCGTATCGCGCACATCTTGATTTCCGTATTCGCTCCGACTTCAGAACTCTGTGTCACACACCCTTATCTTCCGTTCCCAATTTCAGAATCCCACATGTCTTAAATATGTTCTCTCTTGATTAAGCTTCTTTAGCTTGTAAATTGTATCGTATTGTATCATATCGTATTATATCGTATTATCATATCGTATCGTATCTTATCATATCATATCATATCGTATCAAATTCCTTCAAACCTTGTTCAGTATTCCGATTATTTCAATCATCCCAATCATCCCAATCATTCCAATCATTCCAATTATTCCGACCCTACCTCATCCGACATTCCAAGTCCTCCTTGATTACACTCGCTTTCCAGTAAAGCTAACCCTTACTCAATATTGATTTATCGTTACCCCTATTCCATCCGCATTGACTCCACATCCCCGAGTTTTCGAAGCTCCCGCTCATCTCCGATAAGTCTCAATGCATCATTGGCACTGACCACTGAACAGACCCGACCAATCGGAACCCCAATAACATTTCCGGTCTTCAGTCCGAAATACCAGGGCACTAGAAATCCAAGAGGGCGCAACCCATAAGTTGAAGCCAACGCCCATATAGATCAGTCTTCGGATCTCCAACTTCTGAGTCATCCAGTATTCCGCGCATTTCCAAATATTGTGACCATCGATCTCGGTCAAGGAGAGTTCCGACCAAATCTGACCCTGACGTCAAATCTGGTGAACCCTACACTGGGGGCATGAGCATATTTTTAGTGTAAAAAATATGATAAAAATGCTTTTTCCTTACAGATTATTCATTCACTGTTCTGGTTGAAAAATCTCCCCAAAATGCTGCTTTTTTATCAAGTTTTAGGACCTGAAAATCTGGTACATACTTCACATTTCTAGGCATGGGAAATGGATGTAAAATGTGAGAAATAATGAATTTACTCATTGATTTCATGCCACAAAAATGCAAGGACAATCTTGGTTTTCATTGACATTTTCAACAGAAAAGAACCAAAATTTATCCAAGATTTCATAGTAGAAAAAAGGTGAGAAAATTAGTAAAATATATGAGATTTTCATGAGATTTTTCAAAACTTTTAGCCAATGAATAATCCAACATTTTTCTTTAGTTTTTGCAAGGAAAAACCTGATGGATAAGAGTTTATCCCTTGGATAATCATTCACCCATAGGCAATATATAACAAGTTTTCTGAACCGAAAAGGCAATGAAAAAGTCAATGGATAAGAGTTTATCCCTTGAATAATCATTCACCCATAGGCAATATATAACAAGTTTTCTGAACCGAAAAGGCAATGAAAAAGTCAATGGATAAGAGTTTATCCCTTGGATAATCATTCTGCCATAGGCAGAACATTTACCCCACATGGAAGAATTATCCAAGGGATAAACTCTTATCCATTGACTTTTTCATTACCTTTTCAGTTCAGAAAACTTGTTATATATTGCCTATGGGTGAATGATTATTCAAGGGATAAACTCTTATCCATTGACTTTTTCATTGCCTTTTCAGTTCAGAAAACTTGTTATATATTGCCTATGGTTGAATGATTATCCAAGGAATAAACTCTTATCCATTGACTTTTTCATTGCCTTTTCAGTTCAGAAAACTTGTTATATATTGCCTATGGGTGAATGATTATCCAAGGGATAAACTCTTATCCATCAGGTTTTTCCTTGCAAAAACTAAAGAAAAATGTTGGATTATTCATTGGCTAATAGTTTTGAAAAATCTCATGAAAATCTCATATATTTTACTAATTTTCTCACCTTTTTTCTACTATGAAATCTTGGATAAATTTTGGTTCTTTTCTGTTGAAAATGTCAATGAAAACCAAGATTGTCCTTGCATTTTTGTGGCATGAAATCAATGAGTAAATTCATTATTTCTCACATTTTACATCCATTTCCCATGCCTAGAAATGTGAAGTATGTACCAGATTTTCAGGTCCTAAAACTTGATAAAAAAGCAGCATTTTGGGAGATTTTTCAACCAGAACAGTGAATGAATAATCTGTAAGGAAAAAGCATTTTTATCATATTTTTTTACACTAAAAATATGCTCATGCCCCCAGTGCTAACAGTCCGACGTCGAACCCGGCACACGCCCCTAACAGTATTTACAAGCTAACACTCTTGATTTCTATAAATGTCTTCCGACACCCAAATTCAAACACTCGATTTGGACGATACCGACAGATCTACCAAAAATATCATCAACCTATCAAACGTTCACGAGTACCCCAGTTTTCTCAACAAGTGCCTCACAAACGAAGACTTCAAACCCGACCCGATCCCGAGCGGCATCAACAATGCGACTTCCAACCATCCTTGTGATGACTCACAATACATGGCAGCAATTTCCGACCAAACCCCGACTTTGCCGACACCAAAACTTTCCGACATCCTTGGACAAGACAGCAAGTTAATACTACAGGAGAGACAATGACGTATCAATTACAAGTTATGCCTCTACTGTGGAAGACCTTAGGTCATAAGGTGAAAGAATGCCCGAGGTCATCATCCTTCACCAGGAAAGCAAAATCCCAAACCACAACTGTCACAATAAGTGATTCCAACATCAAGGTCCCTTTAGAGGAGCTTCCGAATCCCCAAAACTGACAGCTCAAAGACTCTCGAGCACGAATCCGCATTCACATCTTATTTGTGCCTTACCGAGAACATCACAGACACTTTCCGAAAACACCCTTCATACTTCCAACAATTCTGTCTAAACTCCGAAAATCACCCTTCCAAACAGTTTCAACCAATCATTACGTTGAAACACCGTCCCCTTGGAGACCCCCGCTCCCCCACACTCCGCCCTTCCGTCACCAACGACATTATGTCGCAACACCCAGTAGGTGCTCCATGCCAATCACGTCCTCCCCATCGAGCAAAAAAATCCGGTCGCTATTACATTATGTATAAACGACACTTGCTTCTAATTGTTCCGATGTGTTGGGAACGCCACTAACCCACCCACTACAATCCGTTGATTGACAGGGTATTGGGTAGTACCTAGTTCTGCACTCCTCAACAAGAAGATTCAATTCTATGACATGTCTTAGGAAACCTGCAATCTGCATTTTTCCAAATCTCCAAAAATCCGACTTCGCTGCAACATCCCCCGACCCGCCATAATGTCCAACATCAATGCTTGATGAAACCTCAACTCGCAACAACGATGTGGAAACTTCGGCACATTTCCGAGAGGAAAATCCGTTACATTGATTCTTCCATTTCCCGACAA